>VWPU01007285.1:0-120690 GCA_013398955.1 Callaeas wilsoni
GCCCGCGGGCGCGCCGCGCCGGCAGCCGCGGCCTGGCCAGGCGGGGACACGCAGCGCCCTGCCGGGGCGGGGACACGCAGCGCCCGGCCCGCGGTGCCCCAGCTGCCGCAGAGGGAGCCTACAGCCGCTTCGGGAAACAAGACTGAATGAGCCGGGGGCACTTCGCACAAGAAAAGGCTTTCTGCATCAGTGAACAGATTCTTTTCCCCCAGAACCACTCCTGGCAAAGGCTAAGCTTTCTCCCAGGTCTGCCTCAGCCTGCTGCTAACTAAGCATGAGCAGGTAACAGCACAGCCTGGCGTGCAGTCTCCAAGGGGCCCTTCCTTCCCACAAAAACTGGCCATCAGCGAAACAGACAGCAGCAAATATTTTTGCTCTAAATCAGCACTCTCTGATGAGATGCCTGGTGAAAAGCTTTTGCACTGAAGCACTAGAGCAGCGGGAGCTCACCGGGGCCCCTCAGCCGCAGCGGCACGCGGTCCTGCGCCCGACCTTCCCTCCGGGGAGCCCCAGCAAGCTTAGCCAACAGGGATGGCATCCACATATCTGAAAAGTACCTGAAACCGTAGTAAAACACGGTTCTTACACATTTTAGCGTTCATTCAAAGAAGCTAACTGCTTGATTCTCTCCCTTTGATCAACACTGTATTTCATAAAACAGCAACATTTCAGATCTACACACAGAAATTTAGTTTTCTAGACACACACCGTTATCCTCTTCTCATATAAATAGAAGTGCTTCTATTTTTTTTTTTTTATTTTGGGTTCTGGGTTTTGTTGTTTAATTTTTTTTTTTTTTTTCTGTTTGACTTACTTTCCTCCTGTTCTCTTCTAATTCACATGTGTTACTCCTGAACACTCCAGTTTTCTTACAAGAAATAAATCTAAGGTCCTGACCACTGGGGACATTGGAAATCTTATAAAAAAAATTGAGGGTAAAGTGTTAGTTTTTCCCAGTTTGCCAAAATCTAATTTGGGTTGTCACATTATGTCTTTGTAACCTTCCCTTGTAATTTCAGCTGGAGTGAGCTGCACACTATTACCATCCTTTGTGTAAAAGCCGCTTTCTGCGCCAGCATTTCTGGTGCAAGCAATTTCAACCTTTCATAGATTGTGTCAGACCTTCAAATTTCCTTTTTGTTCTAGTGAAATCTTTCTGAGACAGAATATCCACTGACATCAGCAACAGTGTTACCAAAGTAGTGAACAAAATCTGAAAAGAACAGTAAGAACACACCTGAGCAAAGTAAGCATGCACAGGCTTAGATTTAAGCATCTCTGTGTTGAACTGGTATACTGAGCAGAACTGATAAAATGTGAATACACGGAAGTATATTACTGTCCTATTTTGTCACATCAACTTCTAACTCATATATAAGAAATAAACCTATTAAGACATGAACAATTACTAGAAAAAATATCAGACTATTAGCTAAACAAAATAGAAGCACAGTCTCTTGATATTCTATCTAGCACAAAAAGCAACCTGTGCAGAGCAGAATATTTGATCTCCTGGGGAAGAATTAAGAATAGCTTTGAGTTTTGTACAAGCATTTGTTAAGAAGGATTACATATAGTTGATTATTTTAACTTTAATATTTCTGAGCAAATTCCCCATGTCCAGCCAAGACAAAAGAAGCCCACAGCATTCATCTACTTCATTGGTTCTTTACTCCAGTTTTAACAGAACCAAGATACAAATTCAGGACCAATACTCCTTTTGATATTTAGTCTACTTAGCTACAAATACAGAAGTGTTTGGTAAAAGACTGCTACCAGTTGCTCTGTGGTGCATTTTTGGGGAGAGCAGGTCCACTTTGGAGGAGGCTTTTGTGAGCTACTTGCCCTAATTAAGCTTTAATCTACAAATCCCATTATATAGATCAGTTTGTATAGCTACAGTTACATTTAAAATTACCCTTCTCTTTGTACTGGAATAAGTACACGTCAGGAACAAATATTTTCAGATTGCTTTGCAAAGTTTTAAGGCTTGCATTTTCCAGAGTAAATTGCACAGGAGTCAGATAGGTACAGTTGTTACCACACAGAGACTTTCCAACACTCTGCTTAGAACCAAGTTGATCTCACATCTTTCAGCAGAAATCTTTTATCTTTTTTTTTAATCCCTACTTTGTTAGTAGACTTCACATAGCCAGAAAGACACACTCCTTCAATTTTAAGTGCTTAGAATACATTGCATCTGAAACACTTTTTTTTTTTTTAGGTCACAACAGACTGCATGGAGTGGATGGGTCCACAATGAATCAGTACAACAGGAAAACAAAAATAAAAATGGATACTGCTTCCCAACAGCTTGTTTGACTAAATCTGTTACTGAAACAAAAACCACATAGTTCCTCTGCTCATCTTCTAAATAGTTCCAAACACTTCACACTAACAGTTTACACTGTGTATGTTATACAATTCTTACAAACTGTTGAAAGCACTGATGAAAACAACCTCCATTTAATATTGTGTGGTGATAACTGTGCAGGAATGCAGGCACAGGGCAGAAGCACGGTTTCCATGAGGTGTCAGCACACTTCCTCTTGACTGGTATGGAATTAGTAGCCAAGCAGCAGCAGTCATTTGAACCCCTTTTCACCTACATGTGCTTTTGGTCTATACAGAACAAAGATTTAGAGTCAGATGAGTAACTACATACATTTGTGCTGGAGAGAGTTGTGCTGTAACTTCACCTGTAACAGGCAGGAGATCACACTTTGCATCATGGAAGTCAGACAAAAGAGCTGCAGTTTGTATAGCAGTTGCCTCTATCTGCCTTCTTCTAGCTGAGCCAACACAGACCACTTCTGCAATCACACTCAAAGGTATAATGAGTGACAAAAACAATGATAGCTACTACAGGTGTCAGATCCACCTATATGGACTTCTCATACAGTATACCGTCAGTTTATTTTCCCATAAATCACATTTAAACATCACAGGCAGCACCAGCATCTGGGCAGGAAACCTGCAAGGGAGCCTAAAAGCAGCAGGAGAGAGACTGCAAATTCAGCAGAGGCTGCTTCTCCCCAGGAACCTGGACTGCAGGCCTGTTTTCCTCCTGCAGTGCTTTGGGCCATCAAGCTGTTGGACATACTTTTTCAGGAAATGTAAAAGTCAAGACTTTTTGAAAAGCCACTCCAGAGAGATCCTTATACACAGATTTTTTCCAAGGGATGGTAATGCTACTGCTTTTACTGAATCACTCCAAAAGTATCTATGTAAAGAGAGACCTTCCTTCTCCAGATGTGCTGGTTCCTGCATTATGCTGCTTTTCTAGGCACATTTTAACAGCTGTTGCAGCTCATTTATGAGCTGGCTACTATGATTCAGTTTTTATTCTACAAAAATAAAGAATCCTACCTACTCTCCAATAACAGTCCAAATCATTTCAGTAGCACTAATGCAATCTGTAGTGTTTCAGACCATTACTCTGAAAACAGCAATTCTGTTCTGTTTTATAAGTGCCATCTATGTAACAATTTAAGTTTGTAAATCACCTCTGAATCCTTTGTGATGAAAGGTGCTGTATAAACTCAAGCTATTATCATTCCTACATTTCACTGCTCCATAAATGAGATACTACAGCAGCTCTGCTCCAGCAAGATGTTTGTGATCACATAACCCTCCATCCCCAGTATTTCATTTTTACTGGAATTAGTGACTAACATGAACATCACACCCTTTCCTATATCCCACACTTCTCTTTGGGGTTTGGATTTTGTGCCTGGCAACAGTGCACTGTCTTCCTGTAAGTGGCTTCATTGGAATCATAGAAGAGCAATTAAATTGGCTATTAGGATGCAAAGTGTGCAGGTGACTGCAGCTTCTGCCAGGCAAACACACCTTAAAAACACAGCCCTTAGTCCACCTATTTCTGAAAGATTCAGGAGACTATGGCAAAGCACTTCCTGAACAAATTGCAGCAAATAGCTCCTTTACACACAATGGGATTACTTCCTTTATAATTGCTTTAAATGGGCAAAAGTTAAGGAAAACAATTGGTGATTTCTATAAAAAGTTTAAAATAGGAGGCAGTCAGTGTCCTGGTCTTCATTCTCCTCTGCTTTCCCCACAACTTTACTTTTTCATTTCCATGGGTTTTCTCTCACCAGGGCCCCACTGAACAGATCCTGTTTGAATAGTTTGTTATTTCCCCTCCTCCTTTTTGACATTCCACAGCAACCTGAGGAAGCCAATACTCAAAAGAGGTAACAAGCTATGACAAGTAATGCAAGGAAAAATGGCAAGGTAAAAGTCATTTGACAGCATCCAGTTGATATTTCTCAGCAGTGAGGGAGAATGAGGTGCCACCAGCCACTCTGCCAAAATTTCTGTCACCAGTGTAAATTAAGCAACGTGGCAAAAGCAATCAGAGAGTTAAAAGAATCTTCTCTTTGCCCTTGTTTGCCTCATTTCTTGTTTTTCTCTTAAACTGCACCACTGGGATGAACCACAAGACTTCCTTTCTCCTTATTAAAAAGGCAAAAACTGCTTATGCAGCAACTGCAGCAGGGCTCTGTTGTTAGCAGATAGAAAGGACGCATGGAGATGAGCTACAAACGGTATCCATATCAGCGGAGACACGGGGAAAAAAATTGTTCTGTGAACATTACAAATTCTGGCTCTAATTAAACATTCATCTCTCACTCTTCTGGGGGTGGAGAAGAAAATCATTGTCCTTTTATACTGCAGTTAAAAGTGGAAAACATTGCATCCAGAAATACAAAGAAGAAATATTTTTCTACTCTGTGACAGCAATGAACGCTGAGGGTTATGCTGACTGAAGGTAATTACTACAGCTCTTTGCTTGTTCTTTAAACAACTGAAAAGAACTGTTCATGCCTTAAAATACTGCCTTTTAGAAAATATCTGTAAATCATTCTGCGATATAATTTCTTTAAGCAGTTGGTACAAGTGCAGACATGATTCTTCCCTTGCTGAGCTTCCTGGCCTTAAAAAATGTACTCAAAGATACATATATATGAAGTTGAACAAAGAGACACAGATAGAGAAGGAGAGGTGTTCCCAGCTGAGATCAGGTTCACTCAGGGAATTAGACACTCCTCCTTCCCAGGTCTCTGGTGAGGTAGATGAAAGGCATCAAAAGTTTCTTAAGTGTGGAAAGAGGAATAATCCAAACATTAGATAGGGAATGACCAAGGAACCAAAAATGACCAGTCTCACCTGAGTATCTTTCTTTCTCTCACAAAAACATTGGATGAAGAGTGCCAAAACGTAGAGCTAAGCTGCTTTATGAGAATAACTTAGTGACATTTTGGAAGGGCTTATACACTGATTTGGGAACATCTCCCATTTGTTTTTTCCTCTTGCCTGTTTAAATTCTTTTTCTGTTATCTGTGCTTTCCTCCTTTTTTCAGATGGTGAATCCTCTAGGGGTTCACTGAAGCCTGAAGTTCTTTCTTGTGGAGGAAAGGGGGGGAGGAAAACCTTGCCCGGCTGGCGCTGCTGTGCCTGATGCCCCCAGGACACGCTCGGCCCTCCTGGCTGCCAGGGCACTGCTGGCTCAGGTTCAATTTGCCTTTGACCAGGACCCCCAGGTGCCTTTTCACAGCACTGCTTTCCAGCATGATTCCCCAGTCTGAATCTACATCCAGAATTACCCATCCCAGGTGCAGAATCTGCCATTTGTACACTGTGTTAAAATTAATATGGCTGGTATGAAATGTGCATGAAACAAAACTGGTCTCCAGGGCCCTGAGAACCAAAATTTCTGTGTTTTCAGATCACCACCATGGTCTTTATCTCTCTTGCTATTTTTGGATGGCTCTGCGAAAGTTAATCAACATAAAACAATACAAAGTGACCACTGAGTCCAAAAGATAGGAGTAACTGCTTTCATAGCTTCTCATCTACAATGACACTGAGAAGGAACACAGAAATCCAAGTCTAAGAAATGGCTGAAATCTAAAATATTCTTTCTGAGTTGTGTAATTTCAGATGAAAGATTAAGAAAAAACTTTACTGCAAAACATTGGTGTTCATTGCAGATGATTTGTTCGTGGTGCCAAATTAGTAAACTCCATTTGATTTATTTTTCAGCTGCTTTGTCATGTCAAAAACTTGGTTATCTTGTTTCTTACATGCACTCCAAGTTTCTGACCATGGAATTCTAATGCCCAAACAACTTATATAGCTTCTTTATGGACTAAGACCTAGATGGAAAAATCATCAATTTTCTGCTATTACAGTCATTAGATGGTGGTGAACAAATCTAGTTTTGAGGAACCAGAAGAAAACAGAAACCTAGATTTTATTTCTGGCTGTGTGAGAAGTATGTATTTTAGTGCGTATGGGGAGGACAGCTGAACAGAAAGAACACGGTTTTTCCAAACGAGGATAAAAGTTTGATCTCTCATCTCGATTCCTATCTCTGACTGGAGAAATCTCCTCAGCCTTTCAGATTATTTATCTATAAAATGAAAAGGATCAGTTTGTTTTCCTTCTAGGTCTTTTTGTATTTGTAGCAAGCTGAACTGTTAATCATACCACTAGTCTAGCAAATTATGCATAAAAAATGATGGGATTTCACTGAGCTAAAATTGCTATAATCCAGATTATATTATACAATACAGAAACCTGTGCTTTAAAGACCCACTATTTAATTTCTGGAAGAACTGCCAGTTATTTTCCTTTATAAAGGAAAATGAAAATAAATACATTTTTAAAATGATATTAATAATGAATGGGTTATTTTGTCACTGATCAGATGCTATACATGCGTCTTTCAGAATACCTTCGAACTTTTAGCCCTGCTTTAAGAAAAAGCATTGAGCAGATGGCCTTCAAACACCTCCAGCAACCTACATATTTCTATGATTCACTTGACTGAATAATTTTGGTTTAAAAGGGTAGAAAGCCTATGCTTGTTTTTCCTTACCTGAGGATGACAATTCTCAGAGTTTGTAAACTGAGCTATTAAATGAAGCACGGGTATTATAACCTCATCATACTTGAAGGTTCACACCATACCAGGAGGTTAAATTAGCCCCCTAAAATTGACAAAAGTGATTTTTTTTATGTTCATGATCAGAAAATTACTCAAAAATTATTTCTATAAATAACTAAATTTCATTTAAACATGAAATCAAAGATGAAGAAAACCTAGTTTTAGTTTAAGCTACAGAATAATTTCTTAAAATAATACAAACTCAAACATTTATTGGTATTGCTAAATTGCAACAAATCTACATGTGAGGTAGTGGAGTGTACCATAAAGAAATAAAAAATAAATGTCATTTGTTTTCACCTAAGAAAAAGAAAAGAGAATAAGATTTACTAAATAAAATGTCCTTCTATAACACAGAATTGTGTGTGGCTCTTCACTATATTACTAATTTTTCCTATTAGATACCTGAGATCACTTGAGTATAAAACACCAAGAGACAGCTATAACCTTCTTCATTTTCTAAGTCAGGTCAAATATTTGTGGAAAGAATGTGTCTTCAAGTTATAAAAATATATTTGCATTACAGTTTTCTGTCAGTTTGATAGTAGAATGAAGAAAATGTTAACCTGATCACTAAAATGATGCTTTTATTCAAAATGCTACCAGAAAGGTTCATTTATTTATCTGTATCTTCTGACATGATAAGCAATTAAGTAAAATAATTATAATTTATAATTGGAATTATTATTTAATTTCAGGGCTAAATATTCAGATAAAGCTCTTCATTATGTAACTTCTACTACTATTTCAATTGTTTTGATGGAGAGGAATTTGCGAATACAACCCTAACTTTGTTAAAATCTTCAAGGAGAACTAACACCATGAACAAAGACATAAATGTGGAGATCCTCGTAGAATAAGAGTAGGAATTTCTGAAAAACATAAAAAGTAATCATGGCAGAAAAAGATTCTACAGGTATTATCTTTAATAAGTCTCAGAGTTAAAAAGCTTAGGTCTGTGCTCAAATCTAAGATTAAGTTACAGTAAATTAAGAGTTTAGTTCCTGACCATTGTTTTAATTTGTAATTTTCTCCACCTAACGCTGATATGTATGCAGTAAGTACAGTGTCGCTCAGATTTCTAGTAAAATTCACGCTTTGCATGACTCTATCAGCCTTCATCTCCTGGGAGTCAGAGACAGTGGCCTGCATGTGAGAGCAAGGCTTTGGCTCACTGATAGTGCCCTGTGGTGCACTGATAGTGCCCTGAAGAAGGCAGTCTACCACGAATGATTAGCTGATAATTTTACTGAGAGTTTAATGATAGTTGATGACTTTCATAAACAGCAGGTCCTGGAATAAGGATCAGCCTTCATATGATTAAAGGAAAATTCTTAGCATTTGCAGAAGAAAACCAAAACTGAACCAGCACGCATACAAAATATTTGAAATTAAATGGCCAAATGTAAAAATATTATGTTCTTTAAAGCTTATAAGCAGTTAGTTTTGAGCATGCTAGTTAAACATTTGAGAATGAACTTGTTTTCTGGAAAAGTAAGTTCATTAATTTGATACTCTTTTGGAGCTCAAAACCCCAGTGTTTTGTATTCTCTATACACTGGCTAAGATCTCCCATATTGCTTTCACTCTCAAAAATAATCCCACTCTGACAGATTGCCTTAATCTCAAAAAACAATACAGTAATAAAGCCATTGTTGATATAACATTCACATATATTCCTTTCCACGTTTTTTCAACAATAATGCCCAGATTCTTAGATTTTAGGGTTTTGTGTTTCATCATTTTGTTGTTGCTGCTGTTTGGAGGTTTTGTTTGTGTCTTTGTTTTAGTCTTTCACTGGTAATCTGAAAGGTTTGCATCAACAGCCTTCAGAATCTCGTTACAGCTTTCTTGTTTCAGCTGACAGAAATGTCTGATGGACACTGAGGATGCTGCTGCCTTCTGCCCAGACCAGCTAAGGCAGAGATATAAATATACAGGCATTGCTACTCATAGGCTACATAAATACTTTTAAGGCAACAAAGAACCATGTACTAGGGTGCCCTCTTCTTTCTGCAGGGCATTACAGCAGTAATTATTTGCTAACAGTGTAGTTGTGCCTAAGCCCTTTCACCTGCCTGAGCTACATCAGGAATTAAAATTTCTGCTTCTTCAGCCAGACGACTAATGCAGAAACATCAGAGGAGTTCTAATTAAGCTGTGATATAAACAAGGCACATAACCACACAGGCAATGCCATTTGCCCTAAACATGACAAAATGGTTGGTAAAAAGTGGCATTAAGATCTGTTCCAGAAGAAACCTGAATTACAACGCCTGCTCTTTCTGAGGTGACTTTGCAAAAGTCTCACTGACTTCAATCTAAGAACAATGCATGTATACCAACCAGAGAGGGTTGCCACAGTCTGTATTTCAAGCAGTAGTCCAGAGATGTGAAAATCAAATTGAAGTTTGGTTGAACAGCTCAACAATTTTACAATACTCCTTGCTGTCCTAAATTTATCACATAGGAGAAATGTACTACTCACACCTGGACTGTATTGTGTGTGTGAGCAATCCATTTCTCTTAATCCCTTTCTCTAGTCCCTTATTCACTAAGAGTCCTTTATAAGACAAACATAATTGTCATTATTATATATACTGTTATTGTTTCATTGAACATATTGTTATTGCTATATTATTGTTATATTGACAAAATGATTGCTAAACCACATTAGAGCAGTATTTATGGCTTAGCATTCTAACCGTTTCTTTCTCCTGGAATCTGCTGCAAAAATAATGGCAGGGAAGCTACACTGAGGACTCAAATCCCTTTCAGGCCATCAGGATCTTTACTGGAGGACTGAAAATAAGATTACTATCATAAGTATATTTAGCACTTGTGAATTTCTCATCAGATAGTGGTCAGAGGCAAAATTAGCTTTGAAGCAAGTCAATACTTTAAAGAGACAGATGTGTTGGAGAATGTTTAAGAAATGCCACATAAATTAAATACAAAGCTTAATATCTTTTCAGATTGTTGGCCTGCCTGTGATAAAATTAGTAAAGATATTTAAGTTTATCCATAATGGTACAGTTTTCTCAAGTATCACTGATTCCTTCTGCAGGAAAGAGAGAGAAGTCAATTTAAGATCCCCAAAACATATAATTCTCTATACAAAAAAGACCCACTCCTGAAACACTAATGCACTGAAGAATAATTACATTAGGGATGTCCTGTCTATGTTAATACCTGACAATTTAATTAATATATTTATTTATTTCAATAGGGTAACATTTCCCTAAGTTATGGGAACATCAACCAGTCCAAAGACAGCTAAAGATTATGAAGAAAATTAAACATCATTATTACTGCCTATGAGAAGCTTGCAAAATGAAGACTGGAGGCAGGCACAAAGGTGCTGGTGTGGCTGAGGTATTACACTGAAAAGGAAAAACAGAGTTATATCCAATGAGCAAATTGACTGGAGTAAATGGAGAAGCAGAAGTGAAGCAGTTTTTAAAAATTATTCACAGTATCACAAGAAAAAAATATACAAGAAATTGAATGGTATTCTTTTTGACTTTAAGATTAAAGTTCTTCTTAATCTTTGTCATCTGGACAGTATAGGTTAGATTACAGATAGATTTTATGTAGGAAGATGTTGCAAACGGATTAATTGAGGACATAGAGAGTCTGTCTATTGCTTATACAAGACCCAGCAGAAAGCTACAAATGTGTTTTACCCACAGAGGAAGGATATCTGAGAGTATCTCAACCCCTGCAAGAGCAGTACTCAGCTAAAGTGAAGTTCCTGACAGAGTGAATTCCAGGCAACATCCAGGGCCTGAATTCCAGTGCGCGTTTCTAGTCCTGAGCAGCAGGAGAGTCTGCTGTCCTGCGTGCTCCATCCTTGCTTGTATGGGTCCTTCAGACTGAAGACATCTCAGCCAAGAAATCTGGCTGCTCCAATTTCCTTCCATGTTTTATTACTCATCCCAAAGGACCTGTCAGAAGTTCTTCTTAAACATGTCAGTGAAACAAGACAGCATATTTGTCTCAGTCTTTGAGAAATTCAGTAAAAGTTCATCATTTTCTAAATCCTGAATTCTGCTGCTGCTGCTGAATATTTTTGTATTTAATATGGAACCAACATTTATGTTGACTAATCTCTAATATTCAGTAAAACTGAAAGAATTACAAAAAATCAGAGAATCTGGAATGAAGACATTGGGTTCCATTTCTTGCTTCATCTCTGGCTTGTCAGGCAAACTTGGACAAGTCATTATTTCTCTCAGTGCCCTACAGTCCACTTCAACAAGACAGATATGCAAACAACACATATACAAATGCCACAGACCTTTAAGATAGGATACTTTCTCCTTAACAGTGTAACATTTGCCTAGGAATGAATCCGTTCCTCCCAACAAGCAGTATCTGTGAAAGGGTTAACTCAAAAACACCCTCAGAAACCAGAGAACTACAGGTACTTCTGATACCCTGAACATGTAATATTTATAACAGTCATACAACTTTAATTTTACTTCTTTGCCTTAGAAAAAAAAAAGAGTGCAATTTTTCTAAGCACAGCACTGCAGAAAAAAAAAAAATGAAGCGCTCGTTAGTTTGGAATTTTCCATTCCTTTTTGCTTCTGCCTGAAAGGCAGAGGACTGTGGGGGTTTCATAGTGGAAAGAATTTAGGCCTGTCTCCCTTTGACTTGCAAATTTTAGAAACAGTGCGCTATCCATCTAACCGGTTGGCAAGGATTTAATATCCCTAAAGCCAGTCATGAAGCATTGTCTCCTCTACTTCCTCCCTCCCTCACCCTTTACCTCGTGTATAAAAGCTCAGTGCATGCAGAATTTACACTCATAACAGTGGTGGTCACTAGCGTCACTACAAAGTGCCAGTGTAAGAGCAGTTAGAGGTCTGGCAGTGGTACTGCCATAAACTCTGTATTTCCTTGGGCAAAATGATGTCTCACCTGTTAAAACTAATGCTGGTCCAAAATATGGTGCTTATGCATCAAATACCACAATTAAAAGTTAATATTTTCACAATATGGGCTACCAAGTGGTAAGATATTTTCCCATCACATTTTCAGCACTATATCAGTGTGCATTTATATGTCCTCTTTTCATATTTTAGTTTAGAGTAGGTAGTAAAATAAGAGACCAAAAATACTAAATAAAAAATATGATCAAAAATGTACTAGCATTGAATTTACTTAAAAAGGTCTTCAGAAAAAAAATTCTTAAGAAATTCTGTCTGTTGTCCTCAAACCATACAGGAGTTCTACTGTGCTCATCGCAGCAATTATATATAAAAAACCCACTTTTCCAGTATATGCTTGTGGAGTTTTTTCCTTCTTTTGACTGACTTTTGCTTTGAAAAGCAGACTTTTCTGGTGAAGGAGCTAATTAAAGAGACAAGCATGTCTAAGCTAAATTGTGTACATTTTTTAAATTGCTTGATTAGTCATAGGAACAGGTAGGACTGAAGGAAAACCTGCATATTTATTGTGTCACAACCCCCCCTGTACTTTCAGGGGCAAAAGGTAATGTGTACCTAAAATCCCATTTGTACATGTTGCTCTCTCAACTGGACATGACCTCTGAATGTAAAAAGGCAGGTTGGTGCAGACATTATCTCCCACGGGGGAAACGGTGGGCTGCTTATCATCCCGTCAACCTCAAAGCCTAAGTTGCATTTGACATCAAACTAATGTCGCAGAAATGAATGACATTCGCCTATTAGGTGGTACTCAGAACCAGATAAACTAGAAAACTAAGGTAGGCAGATGGGGCCATAGAGAAAATATTGTCACTTTGTTGAATGGCTGCTGTGCTCACTTCAGTCCATGTAATAGAAGGAAAATAATATTAACACTGCAAAATTCATGTGTCTTTTCATCAAAATCACTATAAAGGCAATAGGAATAGTTAAAAATATAGTCTTTTCTATTTCATTACCTGTGCTTATTCACTACTAGAATTTTGTATGCACCTAGTTGTTCCAAAATAAAACAAGATTTTTAGCACAATGGTCAGAAAACCATCTGAAATGCACAGCATGTTTTGTGTAAAAACTCACTTTGGCTTCATATTAGATGTTAGAAGTTCTCTTGTACAAAGTATCACATATGCTGCTCTCAGTTTTTTCAGAGGATGAAATAAAAGTCCTGCACCAGAATCAAACCAAGCTCACAGTCCCATTTTGCAGTCATGTTAATGGACAAGGTATAGCAAATCAGCAACAAATGGATTATCAGAGCAACCTTATCAGTAAATCACTTGCTACACTCTAAATAGTTGCCTTTCAAAATGTTGCTTGCATTACTTGAAGAGCTATATTGATTTTATATCTATCCCTGAACTTGTGTGTGTTTAAGTTTAGAGTCTGGAAATAACAGTTAGCTTTTAATAAAGTGCTATTTATACAATCACACTGCAAACAAGGCTGAATTTCACACATACACAAGTGATAACCTGCCTTCCTCCCTTCCAAAGCAAGGAGAGTACTGACAGCTATGAAAAGATATGTCTTTTTTTTTCCATTTTGGTGGTATTGCCTATGTTTTTATTTCCTGCTATGGATCAAAGAAGGAACACCTAGTGGCTTTGTTTCTTCTCTCCTATTAGCAGAAGAGAGTAATCTTTACATAACCAATAATTTATTTACTGGAATTTTGAAGCTCTGGGACTAAAATGAGTTGGGCAATTTAATTATGCTTTATTTCTTTGCAGCACATTTCTGGAGATGTCTTTTTTTTTTCTTTTTTTTTTAATGCTCACAGGGGCATCCTGTCCTTTTGCTAGAACAGGACTCAAGGCCAGGATCCAGCTGTTGAGCTCAGTTTCAACTGGCACCACCCCATTACCATTTTGTGCCATGCTGTCTGTACACCAGGCAGCCAGGAGAATGGTAAGATAACCAGTTAAGCATAAAAAAGTGAAGAGATACCAGAACTACTTATGCTCAGTCCTCAAGTGTCTATGATTTGATTCTAGAAAATGCTGTATATTCAAATAATATTAGCAACATTTTACAACGTTTGACTGTCCATCATCTTCCAACGTTTTACAATGAAAGCATCTCATTGTCATAATCTGTGCATCTCCATTGCCCAGCTCCATCTGCTCTTGCCAACAAACTCATATTAAGCATTTTTTCCATACAGTCTGCCCTAGGTTAACCAATTAACAACATAATTAATTTAGTAGTGAATAAGATGGCTTTGATATTGTGTCGCTCTGTACGGGGAAGCCTAGCAACTAAAGGCCTAAGGAAAAAAGCATCCCTTCTCTGAAATCTCCAGGGACCAAGTCCAACGGGGTCAGGAGTGTTACTGGCTCTGACAGAGCGGGACACGCCAACAGGCAGCAACGGGCCTGAGCAAGCGTGAATGATGTGTCTATTTGGCAGCTTTTCTGGAGAAAACAGTTTTGTAATAAAGACAAGGGAAATATAAAAATCACTGTCTCCTTCTACAAAAGGTAGATCTATGATGGATCTGCCCTTGCTCTAGCTCTATGATCTCCACAAATATCCTTTGATGAGGAAGCTCTGGTGAAGGAAGATTCTTCAGGGAGGATTTGTACACCTCTCTGCAGAAAAGAGAGAAGCTGCCTTGCTCCCCAAGCACTGGTCTGATTTCAGAACCCAGGTTTGTGGGCAGGGAGTCAAGCCTGAGCTGCTGAAGGGAAGTTTTAGAGCTGCTGAAGGGCAGTTTTAGGGAGACTGGATCTGACCCTGTTAGAAGCGGTGTGTCTATCAGTGTCTGTCAGAGGAATTACAATTGAGTAGGGCTTTAGACAGTAAAATTGCACAGTTTAAAGTGCTTGGACCTGCCACAGAGCTAGTCTTTTAAGTATATCTTGGGTTCAACAAGATATAGATTCATGGGTGACAGGATGGAAGATCTACTTCTGAAGTGACAGCCAGGTGACATAGCTGCACATAAAAGGAAGCTCGGGGCCCAGTCAGGGAGAAAGGCAGGAGGTGCAAGGGAGCTGGAGCCATGGTAGAACCTGTCAGAGCTCAGGAGAGCTGCTGTCTCTCCAGGCAACAAAAGCTGTTCTTGGAGGAACATGCCACAGATTCCTTCTTCTGTCCTATGTCATCTTATCCTGAGGACCAGTAGGAACATTACAGAAGAGAATAATGTAGAGACCCTATTGGAAGGCTAGTTGAATTAATAAAAAAATTAAAATTAAGCTTTGGTAAAGGACTGGGTGTAATTTCGTTCTTGGAAAGATGGCTGGGAAAAAACCCTACTAATCTCTAATGCGAGGAAAATTAAAAATATGCAAGATACCCAAAGATGGATTTCAAATACTTAAATGGGGGATTGATATTATCTAGTAGTGAAGAAGCAAAGGCAGAAGATGTGGCAAGGGATAGATTAGGTCCAGACCCTGCTACCTGGATCGTGGCGTACATGGCAGGATAGATCTGCTGGATTTTCTGTAGTGCGCCCGTAATGTCATTTCAAATCCAGAAGAGATTAAAAACACTTGCTCAAAGTCTTTTCCTTCTTTTGTTTCTCTGGGACAGAGTAATATGACTGTGTGTGTAGGAGACCCTTCTAGCTTGTGTTAGGAGCATCAGTAAGGAGATCTCTGAGAGCTGAGGAGAAGAAGCTGCCTTTGCCTTAGCACCTAAAAATTCAAAGTTCTTTCGACACATCCCTCATACCTTATAAAATTCCAGCCTCAGATGCCTCCACCTGTTTTCAGAAGCATGTTGCACTATACTCTGCCCTTTCACTAAATTAACCGTATGCACAGAGTCTTTCCTTCACTACACACTCTGTAAGCTCAGAGAATAAAATTTTGTTCTGCTTCTCAAAGGCTTACAGCTCAGTCAAATCAAACGCAATTTTCTCTAGGAAAACTAATAGCACTTCTCCTTCATGACAGCTATTTCCATGCCAATTTCAACTTTCTACCTACAGCTAAACAAGTTGTCAGAGTCCACAAATATTCTCTGTAAAAGTGGAAAAGTATGTTTTATGTTGGCCCAGATGAGGAAACGGCTCGACCTGTGTTCAGGCACAAGGGATTCCCAGGTAGATATGCAGCAGGAGTATTTTTAGCCTCCAAGTGAACACTCTGGCAAGTTTTAATTGACTGAAACCAAGAAGTTCAAATGAAAACTACTATGCAAGTTCAACATGTAATGCAATCCATAAGAGAGCATAATTGCACCTGAAAATTTGCTACTGACCCTTTCTTCAAATAATAACAGCAAACAAAAGGCATTTCAGAAAATGAGCTTTTTTTTCATGTTTGTTTTGCATGCATGGCAGAAGTTGCACATCATCAGTTTTACTTTTCCCTGTGCAGAGGCATTCACTTGCTCAGCTCCTGCTAATTGTTCAGGCACTACAGGCAGTAGCCAGGAAGAAAGACCTGGTTTAAGGTTCAGGATAATACAATTTAAAGGTACAAAATGCAGCAGCAAAACAAATGGATGAGTGCTAAAAATCCTGCAGTCCTCGTGGGCCTTGGACTGCCATTGCTTGCTCTACTTATGTCCTAAAGAGAATGAAAACTTAATTGAGGAATCTTCTTTGGAAAATCTTTGCCATCACCTTTAAGCCTGTGATTCTACTCCTGAAAAAGCAAATCAAACCAACAAAAATGCTAACCGTAACCTAGCAAATAGTAAAAATATCTTGCCTTCTCAGAGACTGTTTGCACTCAAGTCCTGTCTGACATTTACCTCATGCTATGTCGTCTAAGGTGAAGAAAGGAATTTTTTTTCCCCCTCCTTCAAAATTTCAATTTTTCATTTTGTGTGGAAAAAAAGTTATAACTAAATTTCCGTTTCCATTGAGTGTTATACAAGTTTTTAAGTGGGAAACCAAAGGAGTTAATTTACATCTAAAACCAGATTAGCACAGGCAGGAACTAAAGCATGTGAGAAGTCCTGAGATACTTGTTTGTTTATGACAATAACTTTATTTATTTACGTGGGCTGTATGCTTCCTCTGGCAGACAGAGCCAAGACACAATTTGCAAGCCATGCAGCATGATAGAGTCCATCTATTCTTCTCTGATAAAATAATAGTAAAGACACATACAACCTTTTCTGCTTGGTCATTTTCATTACTTCTGATGTTACTGAAAGCCTAAACTAATATTAACTTCTGTATTATGTACGATTATTCCTAACGTGGTATTCTACATAACCTTAAAAAAACTTCTGAGAACTATAAGCCAGAAATAATTAAAAACCAATGTAAAATAACCTGAGCATTGTTCTGCATTAAGTTGTTTTCTTATATTCAAATATTTAAGATTCTAATATCTAACAGGAATATGCACAACTTTAAGAAAATACATGTGTGTATATATGCGTATATATATAATTTAAAGTTAAATTTACATTCCTAAAATTAATAAATCCATCTTATTAATGGCAATTTGCAGAATTTGCTGGACTCATTCCTTTCCATGGCAAAGCTGAACACACTTTCAGAGTGATAATTTCTAGGGTTAATTGTCATAGCTTTCTTGACGCAATCTTCTCCACCAGCTTTATTTTATCTGCCAAAGCACCAATATGCCATGATTAACATAAATTAAACTAAATAAATTCAGTGGGTTGCTATATTATTTTATGCTAATCCATTTATTTATTTATTTTTAAACATTTCAAGGTTAGGGATGGGTGAGCACTGCGATGGCGAATTCCTAATGCCAGCTTGTTCAAATTCAGCTCAGAAGTGCTTAAAAACTGTGATTTTTTTCAGAAATGTTAAGGAGAAAAAATTCGGTGTGAAAAATGTCGTCAAGTACAAACTGCTCTATCATTATATACTGACCTTTTATGGATGCACTGATGGCACGCTACTGTAAGGCAAGGAACTCAATACGTGCAACCCAACAGCACGGAGCAAAGGAAAAAGAAACTCCAAGTAAATTTGCTTGCATGACTCAAATGAGAGGCTTTCCTGCTGGTAATAGATATATCCTGACCTCCTATTACCCCAAGCAATGGTCTTTCAGAGTTTGGAGAGGAGTTCACACATCTCGAACTGGTTCACGCCAGCTGCCTGCGACATTGCTCACAAAGGCCCTCCCTGTGAATCTGCTGACAACAAGTAAACTGGAGACAGCTGGAGAACAGGGCAGTGGTGCCCATGATCAATCAGCTGACCATTTGGCTGCGTTGGTGCCTCTGTGGGCTGAAATGAAATTTTCTCAAAACACATGTGAAGAGCAGATGTAGCATGTTATCACTGACTGACTCTGTCTTCAGCAGATCTAACTCAAAACTATAGTCAACCAATGTTTGAAAAGACCAATTGTTCAAGGTAAGTATACAATATTCCATCCTATCTGTCAGCACAGCTTGTGCAAACACACTGTACCGCATCATGTAGAAATGAAACCAGCAGTGAGATTCACAAAACGCTTTAATTTGCTCCTTGCACATGACAGCACAGTAAAGACATATGCTGTTCTGGTTTGTCAAGTGTGCATCAATGTAAGAGGTGATGGGTACAGAAGCAGATCTTAAAGGAAATGGAAAGACAGGATGAGATTTTTGTCAGAGAGTTTTAATGAAGTTGGTGGGTAGAATCCACGAAGTAGAAAAAAGATGGTGAAACTCTAATTGTACCAACTGCTCTTGCACAAGAACTTCAGCTTTCATTTATTGAAGATGTTAAAATTATCTTTGTTCTCTATTATCAAATTTTAAAGTATCTTCTTGTTTGTCCAGTTATTTATAAGACAAATTGTGACTCTTACTTCTGTTCCAAAGAAAATGAACAGAGTATGACGGTACAGATAAAGAAGAGACACAGTCCCTGTGTAGGCAGGGACAGAATTAAACACAAGGGTCCACAGCAACAGCCAACAGCAGGAAAAATAAAGGCCATGTCCAGAATGTACAGTTCAGATAAGAAAATGCAAATTTTAAGTGCCCGGGATAGAGAACGGACAAATTGATCACTTAAAGCATGCCTGTATAGTCTCTGCCAAATTAACTGATAGCCATAGGCATCCTTCATGGTTTTGCTTAAATTAAGTGCCAAAGTGGCAAATGATCTGTACATGTTCTGAGCATTTCACAGTAACAGAAAACAGATGAAGAAAACATCAAATAAGAACCATGTGCCACTAATAACTTACAATTTCTACTAACCATTTAAAAACCAGTGTTGCAAACTGACTAGTCCTGCTGGTGGACTGGCTGATCTTACCATATGTCTCCTTTCTGTATATCACAAGAGCTAATATTTATAGGGCAGGGAAAATACATGACAGCACCTTCTGCCATCCAGAAGCGTATGCCAGCAAGAATTTGAACTGAAAGCCTTCAGTTTGGAAGTCAGAATGGACAGCAAGGAAGGGTTAGAGCCTTTACTTGGACTTTCTTCATTTTCAGGGCTCATATGCTGTGGATGCCAAGTCTCAGACAGGTCTCTTGTTTTGCTGTCCATGAGGCTGCTCCTTCCCCAAATCCAGCAGCCAGAGGTGAGCCCTCCCTACTGCTAAGTCAGTTGGGCAACTGAGACGAGAGCTCTGGCTAAGGCTGAGGTAACCCTTGTGAGATCAGCACCACAGCAGTCAACATCTTGTAGGACCCAGACCATCATAAATTATATGAAAATTGTTGTCAGTAGTAACTGTTGACTACAGAAACCAATTTAGAAATATGTATGAGTTTAAAGCACTTGAAAAAAGGGCAGTTTAAAAAAAAGCACAAAAGCAGATACCGGATGCATTGTATCACATAAATCATAGTAGCTTTCCTTCACAATGAGTTTCAAGATGATATCTGAAAGGATCAAAACCTATAAGCATTAAGAAGGGTGTTAGATGCTGAAAGCCATCAGAATCCCTTGTTCTATCACTCTGAATACATTATTGCATCTCACTTTCTAATGCTGAAAATGGATAGATTTTCAGATAAAAATTAGGAGAAGCTGAATTGGACTCCCTGTCTGGATTCTTGTAATGTATGCATTTTCATAATGGTTTGTGTAAAGCATTTGGGGAAAAAATAGCATATATTTATGGTCAAATTACTGGCAGCTTAGTCTTGCAAATGCTGTAATTTAACTGTTTAACGGTAAATTAAATTTACAGTTTGTAATGTAAATAAATTCTTTTAAATTCAAATAATAGTTAAGAATATGTGTATAATAGAAATTCTTTTTAACAATGAAAGACTACTTTCACAATAGATAAAATTTACTTATTTCAGCTTGTATTTTTTACTAAACAGTCTCACAATAACAGAGATTGTTTCCAACTATAAATGTGTGTTACATTTAACTTTAATAGTGGAATCTTGTCATATTGATGTACAGTAACAGAATGTCATAAAATCCTATGCCAAATGGCAAACTCAAGCATAAAAATTAACTTTATATACTAAGGAAGACAGGTTGAAATTACTGTTATTTGGTCAGAAAGAAAAGCACTGGTTAAAATTTTGATTTTGCATAACATCTTTTTTAAAAGAAATCTTTTTTTTATATATATTTCTAAAAGAATCAGAAAGAATTTAGGCTTCAGTTCTGCCAGGATGATCTCTGCTAACAAATGTTGCTACTCTATCAAGCTATTCCGACTTTAGTCCTCCAGGGTGTGCAGAGGCAGACAAGTTTGTAAGATAAGGGCCCTTATGTTAAAAATTCATGGGAAAGGTCATGTTTCTACCATTTCTGAAGTGCTGAGCAGATCAATGGAATGCACAAAACAAGACAGTAAGACACAGAAATTGTTTCCTGCTGACTGGCACTCCTGGAAGCAGCACTTGGGAAATACAGAGGGTTAAGTATTGCCACCACTACCCAATTTTGGTGCATTCTTTGCTTCTGGGCTGTGACAAAGTGAGGTCTGGAGATAGAGAGTCCCTATTCCACTTGCAGGAGCAAGCACATGGATGTCTTCAAAGGCCCCTAATGAAGTCAACATGCTGAGCTCAGTCGAGATAACCCACTTCTTAAAAAACAGGACACAGTTATGTGGGAACCTTCTAGTGAGAAAGCAAGGGTAAATCTTAGGTAATTAATTCCCTGTGGTGCTGGCCAAAAGCCTCTGTGCCACGGGGAGGCTGGCCATGCCCAGAGCAAGGGGTTCCTCACCAGGCAAGGTGGGCACAGTTTAAAAGCCCACACTGACCAACACAAAAGGAAACACTGAGCTTCTGCTTCAGGTCCTGTGGCATGAATGCAGCCATACTAACCCCTGCCTAGCCTGTGGCTGCGGCCGGTCCCACTGGAAGCTTTCCCCTTTGGATTAAGTCCTGAATGTGTATCTTTTTGTATCCAGCACAACCTGACCCTGAATTCCAACAGCCAGCAATAAGAAAGTCCCGGCAACACAGGGTTTATCTCACACAATCACAATTACCCTTTTGATACTCTTCTTTCATTTATACCTGAGACTCTTAGCTTGCTTTCTATTTCATCTGCTTCACAGACACCAAATTTTCCTCCCTTAGCAATGTTTTGCCCCATTTGTTAAATGAACACTTCAAGATAGATGCACTACTATACCTTACACGTGACATTTCCTATAGAGCAAAAAAGGCTCTTAAAGGGACTTTGTGACTTTACCCTACTGAAGCTGAAGAAGCCCAGATATAATTAAGGATGGCAGTTGGCTGGCAGTCCCTCAACAGCAGCCGCACCACGTCAGTCCTTTTAAATTCAGCAAAATAAAAAGCAGGTCATTCAGAACTGTGTTTTGGGGCCAGACACTTGCAAGAGAACTGAAAATGATCTAAACTAACAGCCTGGTACCATTCAAAAGTACATTCAAAATAAAACACACTTATTGATGATTTGAAGTAGAGGTTGTAATAGTTGTATTTCTGAAAGCTCTGAATATTATTTTCTGGGATTTTCCTCTTCCTATATAGCCAATGGTTTTACAAAAGGCATTTTATTTACACCATATCTATTATATACTCATATGTATTCTTTTGAGGATTACGTGAGCTACCTTTACTCATGTTGAATTATATTGCATTCAACACACATCCCCATTGAAGCTGATACAGGATTAGGTACTAGCTAACGTGAGAACTAGCATCAGAGTCTGACCCTTACCACTGGAAAACTCAGACAGCATCTTAACCTCACAAAGAACCCGCAGTGCTTTACAGATTGAATATGCAGCAATTGATCACTCAGGCTGAGGTGTCCTCAGACATCTCTCATCAGTTGTACATGAGGTATGCTAAGACTACAGCCAAGATGGCACATTTTCAAACATAAGCTGAAAATATCTAGAAGTCTTATAAAATGAGGGACAGTCTAGCTATTAAGAGCAAAATCAGCTCCCATCTTTTATCTGTTTTAAGTCACTGACAGCTGGTTCAGTCTTCCTACAAGTAGCTCTAGTTTATTTAAGAATGTTTCATTTTTCCTGTACAACCACGTTCCATTTGCTATTTCCTGCTTTAAAAAAAAAAAAAAAGGTAGCTCATTGAAAATGTAAATTATATAAATCATGTATCAGAAAAAATTAAAGCACATAAGTCAAAAGCATTGCTTTACTTGTTTTACAAATTACAAGAGTTGAGACCTATGTCTCTACATGCTGCCCCAGAGCTGTGCCAGAGCTCTGCCTACTACATCACAATGCCAGCAAGAATGCTGCTGAGTTACTCCTTGCAGCTTTCTCTGCAATGGAAATATTCCTTGCAGATTCTCCTTCGTTTAGTCAATTTTTAGTCAACTCAATTTCCAAGTGGTCATGTTCTGGTAGATGAAAAGCTGTTTTCCAAGTGCTGCAGGGAAACATGATTTTATTTCTATATTTGTTTCCCTTGGAATTTAAAAATAAATGTGACCAACATCTCTATCACAGATCCTGAAAGAAGCTAAATTCTAGACCAAACTAAAAATTAATTTTACAAAACATCCATTTCTTCCAACAGTGGAAACAACAACTTTGTCAAAATAAGGAAGTGAACAGTACCACTAAAGTGATGTGTTGTCTTGCCACTCTGCCTTGCGCTTGCCTGGCTTTCTTCTATGCATTTAAAAGTAACGCAGATACTTTCACACAGAGCATCTCTGTGATGCTTTTCATTTATTTAGTCCTTTGCACTTCCAGCTAACATCTAATGCAGGAGGGCCCAGCTCTGTTGTGAAGGCATCTGGTTCAGCTTCACAAGCAAGCAAGCTGTGAACTGCAGAGTCTGTGCAGGAGCCACACTTCTGGACTTTAACAGCAATTTTCACTTAGCTCTCAGCATCAAGAAGCCACTTTGCATTCAAGTGATCCTAACTTAGCACAAGGTATACAATGCTCAAAAGAAGTAAAATGAAAAAAGAGAAATGCTACTTCTGCCTGCACTGAGAAATCTGTTGGCAGGGTTGTGCCTTCCACTCCTGTACAACAGACAAGGCACTACAATTTTCATTAAGCTTTCTAACTGTGTCAAAGCAAAACTGGAGCCATGCCACCGACTTATATTCACCCTCCAGTAAAGACAGCAGCTTGCTCCACCTCTTGTTTGACTTCAAGGATTTTATCCAGAACAGTGGCATTTTTGCAGTGAGAACTGTGCCTGCTAATGTCATGGTGGTCTAAGTTCAAACCCTGTTTATGACAAAAGCAAGAGTTCTAATTATGGCACATTCCTAAATACAATGAATCAACCACAATCAAGGAGCAGGATTTGATAAAGTTCTGCCACAAATTCTGTTTTAAAACTCCATGTTTTCATGTTGAGTGGACACATGAAAATCAGGCTCTGTGGGGAAAAAATTAACAAATCTTTGAAAAAACCCAAAGCTGCATAATCTGTGGTATTTCAGTTGGTCTTTATCCGCAAAATCCCAGATCTTTGTTTAAGCTACAAACAGACTATAAAAATCAGCTTGCTGACCTCTCTCCTTATTATCCACATCCCTGCACAAATCAAATGAAGCTTTTGCTGTAAAGCTGATAAAAAACACCACACACATGAGCAAGCTGATGTATTTAAAAAGTGGTTATCATTTCTAATCCTTTCCTCTCTCTCCAGGGAATATCATATTTCCAAGGAACACACAAAACTCCATCACTGAGCACACATCAGCTCTTATACTTGTTTTGATTAGGGATTTTCTAAAATAACAATGAATGAAGTAGTCTGGCATTATCGTTGATTTTTAGCACCTAGGGAAGCAGTACGACAGTCATCCGATTGTTTAAAATCACTGAATAGACAAGACCAGTTCTGACAAATATTTGTACCCACATAATCTATTCCAAAACCTCACAAAATGAACTACAGTACCTGGTTTGATATCAGGCTGATGCTTTTGCCATTTCTTTGTAGATAGCCTCCTTTGTAGAACCCCAGATGTAACCCAGAACAAGAGCAGTGGTCACAGATGCTGAACTTATGCCTGAGCTCTCTTTGCAGGCACTGGGATTTGTCTGAGATTCAGGGTATCGACTGAGATGCTCTCCAGTTCCACTTTGCCAAACAGAGCAAATTTTATTATCTAATGTAGACATATCCAAATGATATATGTAGATCCACTCTAGACAACCAAGCTTAGATTCATAAAAGGTCTAATGCTCATTTCACACAGAAGTAGGTCTAGTCTTGCAACTTGCCGCAAGCCAAGGAATGACAACACTGGGAAACCAAGGTGGTGTAAGATTCAGGTCCCACCTCCTAGAATTCAGGTTTTCAAACTGATTTGTTACAGGCTTGAGCCAAAAACTAGGAAGTCTGACTTACAGACTTACAGTCTTATAACTTGTGCAGAGAGGTTTAAGTGTCTCTCTTCGTGTTGTGCACTGTAGAACTTTGTCTATGCAAAGACTGTTTTAAAAATGAAACTGCAGCCATGAGTTATGATTTTTAGACTCTTGAAAATAAACACAAAGACACACACAAAGATTATAGAACAGAAAGAAACAATTTAACTGACAAATTTCTGATGGCTTCAGAATGGAGAAAGGTGCTTCTTCAATGTGGGCTTGAGCACAGTGAGTCTTACATTCATGACAGAGGTTTACGTGTCAAACACCATTAATATTTCATGTTGTGTGTGATTTTTAACTGGTGTAACACACCACATGCATTATGCTACTTAGATTCTATCAATTTAGCCATGTCCTAAGAGCCTCACCTTTTACGTGAAGGCAGTAGGCCATTTACATTTACAAGCATCATAGGGAGCAGGGTGAGGTAACAGCCTGCTCCCTGCCAGGCAGTGGGTGACCTTGAAAACAGAAAAGGACAAGGAAATGGAGATGAATCTACTAATGTAAAATGTCTTTGCTCTTCTTAAATTTTTAAGTGTTGGTAAACAGCAGGAACAGCACTTTAGAAGCAGCAACAGAAATTCAGGAATTATGAAATATCAAAATAAAATTTACTCAATGGACTGAAGCCAGTAACATCTGTATAATTTTCTCCTGTAAATAAGGTACTTCTGTTTCAACTTTCTCTGATACTTCCTTTTATTTTTTTTTTTACATTAAAATATATAAAGCAAAACCTCAAGCCTAATTTTCTTCAGAAGCAGCACAGACAAGTAGCTGTTTGAGAAAACTAAATTTAATTGAACATGGATATGTAATTTAAAGAAATGGAAACAAAATTGACATTGGAGAAGGAGTAGGCATGTATTCCAGCAAATTCTCCTCTCTTTAGCTAAAAGAAGTTGTCAGAGTTTTGGTTTTTTTTTATTTGGCAATTTCTGTTAAACGAATAATCAGATAAAACAAATAAAAACAGAAGTAACACCTGTGTAGTCTGACATGAGCACAGACTTAAATTGGATTCAACTTTTAACAGCCGCCCTCAGGTGCCTGAGGAATCATAGCAAGGTAATTCAAACACTGTTAGGCCAGTTTTCAATGGACTTCTGTCAGCTGAACAGCTGATAAAAGCCATCTGGACAATCAAATACTGCATAGTTCAAGATACAGAAAGTGGTGAATATATGTAAGCCCAATCAGTCTGAATGACAGATCTGCCTCCTCACTGCCTAGTTTTTTGTTACTGTTTTTGACAGCTATATATATTCCATTTTCAACAGAGTTCAGAAGTCCAGGCCCTATCTATATGGCATTTTTAATTCACATCTACACAAATGTCACGGTATTTCTCTAGGGGGAAAAAAGTGTAGAAGCTGATTTTTGTGTCAGCTAATAAAATTATTGTATAGTTCATTCAATTATATTTTCTTAGCCATGTATCTATAGGGATACCTAACAGTTACAAGACAAATGACAGACAAAGATAAGATGATGCAGTCTATACAAGCTGTCACTACTACCTGAAAAGATATGACTGAAGAAGTGCTATGGAAGAGGCTTGGTCTTTCCCAAGGACCTAACAGGTTACCTCTCCTACCCCAAATGAGACAGCTATGAACCACTAACAGGTTAGCCACACAAATCCAATGCACAACTGCCATGTGATTTGAACAAGTAGTGCCCTTTTCTAGCTAGATATTTAATAACAGAGAGACACCAGAATATATCTTCTGCCTCTAAGACTCTTTCTCACCTATGAGAAACTTGGAATTATAGACCAATGGTATCCTAGATGCTAAAAACTTAACAGGTAAAAATGGTGGCTATTTGCATGACCAGAGTTTTCCATGGCACAGATTTGCTCTTTAAACGTGCTTTGATATACAGGTCTGCATTTTCAACTGCACTGCTAATATCATCCACCTAATCTTACAGTGAGTGGCTTGCCACACACGAGGCATTTAAGTCCTCTGTGCGCCTATGACAATCCTCCCCTCAACCACGTAAGTAACTTCCACTGATTTTGTGGAAAATTAGATGTGCTGGAATTTTGAAAATGAGGGGAATTTTTAGGGCATTAGACACATGTTTTAGAGCATATTCTAGGACCCTGTTGTGGAAACTTGTCGTCCATGTTCATCATCCTCACAGTGTAAAGTGCTGCCTTGGTAATAAGGAATGGAGATACAAGAACACATGTAAGTAGAACTGGTGTTGCAAGCAAAGACAAACACTTTCTTGCAAATTTCATGACAAAAATTCACACCATCTAATTCCATCTAAGATGTAGATGGACTTTTATTTGCAAGAAGGTCGACTAGAAAGGTTTTGCAGTTGATTTGTGTAGAAAGTAACTCTGATGAGCCTGGAGGCTCCTAGAAGCTGTGCATGTGGAAAGATAGTTCAAGCTGTCTGATATCCATCTCCCATGTGTGGCAGTGTTTAGGACAGGAAATCAAAAAAAGCATCTGGACTTGTCCAACAGAAAAAAATCTTACCTGAATTAACTGTCACAATCTGAATAGACAAGACTTTGATCCTTTGTTAGGTGCATCCCTGAGACCTCCACTTGTTGAGGTGTAACTTCAGTCACAAATCACAGCAGCTTTATTTAGCACATACAATATATGTGCTAATACATTGTTTGCACAGTATTATCCACAGATTTTGGTTATGAATTAAAGAGGAAAAAAGTTTGCAAAAGCACATTTTCAGGACAGTTTCTGGACAGGAATCACTGTGTATAGAATTTTTTAACCTCCAGGATGATAAAAATGTCAGAGGCAAAATAAATGAGAGCATGGTAATTTTCCTCATAAAAACTAGAGGTTATATGAAAAAAAAAACTAAAAAAGACTGTGCTCAAATGGAAACTGTCTCTTCTCCATTGATATTATGATGCAGCCAGACATACTGCAGAAGATTAGAAGTAACCTGCAAGGTTTTATTACCTCTGATTTTTAGCTCTGTGCTACATAAAATTAATTTGTATTTTGCACTAGAAAATGCATGGCATAGGATTAATGATGGCAGTGTGGAAGAAAGGATTTTTTTCTCCTGTGGAAGATCTGCGAATTCTTCTCAGACCTCAAACAGTACTTACAGCAAGAGAAAAATATCTGTTTTGCATTTTATGGTGCTATACAACTTGTAAGAGGCCCAGTTTAGATCACGCATGTTTTCAAACTTCTGGTTACATAGCTAGACCTCATTGACTCTGAACATAGTATTAGATTTGATCTCTTAGAATGATAAGCAACTTAATATTGTATTTGGCAATTTTCCAGATCCTGAGAAAACAGCAGTTCCCATGCTATTTCAGTGCCTTCCATCCAAAATGAGGCAAAATGTGGCAAAGGTGACAATACCAGAAAAATAAGAGCAATAAGTAATAGTAAAAGAAGAGATTAACTAAAAAAATAATTTTCTAACTACACAATATCTTGTCCAAAGTTTCAGGAAGGGTGATCTAAAGAAAAAATCTGATTTTTTAGTGAAATTTTGGGAATTACAACTCAGAGGATTTGTGTTTTCTTTCTATCATCTATATGTAACTAGAGCAAGACAATTCATATTGCACCTATTATTTCCAGAATTTTTAGAATACTACTTATCCAGGTCATATGCTGTCTTTTAGAAGAGACAAGACCTCAGAACACTGAAAAAATTAGAGAAAAAAAAAAATCCATCTTGATGTCTACTTTAAACAAACCCCATAACATAGAGAATCACTATGTTGTTCAGGTGCTAAGTTTCCCTGCATGGCCCTTATTTGCTATAAGCCAAATACTGACCCTCAATTGCATCTTAGCAATAAACACACTTTAAAAAGTATTTTTTATGGTCTTTCCTTCTCCTACGTCCTTCTGCTGGGTTTACCCCCCTGGCAGATACTATGAACTTTTACAATCCCTCATTTTCCCCTGTACCAGATACCCCGTAAGGTCTCAGGTCCCATTTCCCTGGCAGTGACCTTCTATCTCCAGCTAGAAGAAGAATTTGGTCCTGTGGTAGGGCCCCTGCTGTCTCTTCTCATGCACTGGAGAGGAGGGGATGACAAAAGTGGCAAGTAATGGGAGCCTGGAGGAACTCCGATGTTCAAACTCTACAGAAAAAAAAATAACGATACTGTTCCCAGCTGCGTTAAATTTGTAAACCGTGACACTTTCTGAGATTCGGAAGTGTGGTACTCTTTAATTTCAAAAGACACTTGTCTGGCCACAGAGATGTAGCACTAATGAACACTTGTGTCCCAATAAACTTAAAAGAAATAGCACAATCTAATCAAACTCCAAATGAAAGGTAGGTGGTCTTCAGTAAAATTCTGCATAGCAGAATTGAACAGGAAAAGAAGGTCTGGTCTGAATCTTGCAGTTTCTTTGACAAAAACTGAAAAAAAAAGAATCCTAAAACTCAAAACCAGACAAATCCAGATACCTTCTAACAGATGGCTCAGTTAGTTGGGATGAATCAGTAAAGTCCTAGTTTGAAAGCATTTCAGGGAACACAGAATCATGTAATAGCTACAGTTAGAAGGGACCTTAAAGATCATCTAGGGATCCTTGCAACTATAAGCTTAAAAGTGCATGGTGAGGGGAAAGTAGGCTCAACACCTGGAATGTAAACATTCTCAAACAGGAAAAACTGGTTGTTCTTTCTACTAAGAGACAGGGAGCAGCTCCTAGAGCCAATTCAGCTTCCAGCCATGGGAATTACGGTCATCCTAGAGGCTGCAGAGAGGCACTTCCATGTGTCACATAGCATGGTACTATGCACTGACAGCTTAGGAGCTGGTAGGGGTAACGAGTCCTTCACAGATGGGATCCAGCAAGCCAGAGCCCCTTCCTGCCCTCTCCCACTTCTATGTTCTCGGATTATGCAGAAGGTCAGGATGTGAAAGTGTATGAGGGAGCTGGGCACTCAACTGCCGTACAGAAAGAACTGTCAAAAAAGAACTCACGACTTAAGATGCCATGTTAAGTAAAAGCAAAGGAGGACTTCGAAACATCACTACTCATCCTCCCATATCTTTTTATTTTTATTAGACAGAAAATTGGACTATCCTACTCTGCAGCATGTCTAGGACACTGGGTGGAGGACTCTGATGAGATATACCTTTAGCTAAGCATCTTATGAAATTTCCACCATCCTGAGCTAATTTTCATTGCACTTTTGGCAACGGATAAAATTGAATTGATTTCAAATAAAAGGATGTTCTCGTGTGGTCCATGGGAGAACAAATAGGAACTTGAGTCACTTCTGACACATCTTGAGGAATTCAAGGCATCAGATTTAATTGTCTATATTAAATATATTATCCCTGAAATAACTTCTTGGAGTTTTGAAGCACCTGAGAAAATACTGTGGATTGGAAACTTGAGGAGGATCATCTTTAGTGCCACTGCAATTGTAAATAGGAATGATGGCAGACAGATGAAAGCTTCTCTGCTGTTTTGAAAGATAAATACATTCCAGAAATCATAAAAGCATCTTTAGTGACAGCGAAGGAATCTATACAAAAGCTCTGTAAGAATAAACAGGATATTAGCTGAGATTCATTATTGCTGCCTTTGTAGATGCCTATATTTAAGCTAGTTCAGCAACAGGAAAAACCTGATTGCCGCTATTCTCAGTGAGCACAAGGCATCTGAGATGTGAAACAGGAAGTTAGATTTCTTTTGGAAGAAGAAAAAGAAGAAAATATAACTTTTAAAAAAGGTTTCCACTGATCTAAGTCCGTTAATGGTTATCAGCAATCCCACTGAAGAAGTCTGAACTACATTTGCAATAGGAAAATAAAAAAAATCCCTTTGAGGATTTGTAGACATTTTCACATCATCCAAGGAAACTTTTATATGTTTTTTTAAATGATTTATGTGTTATCTGTCATCTCTATAGCATGAACCACGTCTATCATTAGTCTGAAAAATAAGCAATGAGTTAAAATGTTGGTACATGTTTCTCCATTTTTAAAATTTTACCAACCGGAGTTAGAGAGAAAATGGGCAGGCAAAAAAAAAAAAAGTCACATACTCTTTGGTTTGTACTGAGACAGGGAATTCTTGCCATTTGTGTAGTGCTGGTAGCACTGGGCAGAACTCATCCGGACACAGGCAACTATGATTTACATCATTGGTGATGAGGGAAGAGGGACTGATGCCATCTACCTGGACTTGTGCAAAGCATTTGACACTGTACAACACAACTTTCTCTCTAAGCTGGAGAGACATGGATTAGGTTGATGAACCACTCAGAGGACAGGGAATTGTTGGGATGGTGGTACTCAAAGAGTTGTGGACAAGTGGCATTCCTCAGGAGTCTGTATTGGGACCAGGGCTGTTTAACACCTTTATCAATGACATGGACAGTGGGATCAAGAGCTGCAGGTGACACCAAGCTGTGTGATGCAGCAAGGCTGGGGGGAAGGGATGCCATCCAGAGGGACCTGGGCAAAAAGATGATATGGGGGCTGGAGCACATCTCCTATAACGACAGGCTGAGAGAGATGTGCTGTTTCAGCCTGAAGAAGATAAGGCTCCAGGGAGACCTTACAGCACCTTCCAGTACTTAAACAGGGCTGCAAGAGAGCTAGGGAAGGACCTTTTACAAGGTGATGTAGTGATAGAACAAGGTGTAATGGCTCTAAACTAAGAGGGTGGGTTTAGATGAGCTATTAGGAAGAAATTCTTTACAGTGAAGATGGTGAGATGCTGGAAAAGGTTGCCCCATCCTGGGAGGATGCCCCATCCTGGAAGTATTCAAGGCCAGGCTGGGTAGGGCTTGAGTAACCTGGTGTAGTGAAAGGTGGTCCTGCTCATGGCAGGGGTTTGGAACCAGATGATCTTTAAGGTCTCTTTCAACCCAAACCACGCTATGATTCTATAACTAAATATGGTATAATTTGTAGTATAATAGTAGAAATAAATAATGGGAAAACAGAGTGGCAAATGATGAAGAGGAAATCTAAGAAGGAGCTGCTTACTTCAGTCCAGAAAATCTAAAACTAAGTCAAAATTTCAGACCAATATTTTGATGCAGAGTGCTGGAGCTCTGCCATGAATTAATGAGATTATTTTTCTTTAAAAGATACAGAGCTAGCTGGACACTAGCTTAACAAGGTAATTATCAAATGAAAGAGAACTGTGGTATTGCTGTGAACCTGCATAAAGACTTTTATAATTACTGATGTTTTGGCCTATCTTTGTTTTAGAAGACCATGAATTTTAATATTTTTGCATAAAATATGTTCAGCTACATTGTCTGGAATAGAAGGTTTACTCATAAGTAGTCAATCAAATATTATCTTTCCTAGACTGCTTTTCAAATATGAGGGCTATATATGCAAGATATTTTGCTAAGTTTTTTGTGTCAGAAAACTGGGTACACTAATAATTATTTTATGAAAAAGCAAAATTAAAAGTTTCATAAGTGATGGTGAAACTCTAAACACATAAACCAATGTTTTTAATAATTATTTTTCTTTTCCTCAAACAGCTGTATATAATGGCAAGTATGGATATATTAATGACAGGTTTACATGAACACTTGTAAAAATGACTGTAAGAATTACTGGCCTCTGAAAATTTTGCTCTGTCCCTTTGACTCATCATTGCATAGGTAAGGCACAAAAATATATACCAAGAGTCTATTTTTTCCCAAACACTATTGACTTGAATATAATTAGTATACTAGGATGCTATTTTCTTGTTGCTTCCTTCCTTAATAACTAAACTAGTTAGACATATCAAATATCATTTAATAAATTAACAGTGACAAAAATAGTATAAATATGATGGCATAAAGAAGGAGAAGACTAAGAGATAAGCTGTTGAAAAGCTTCCAAAAAAAAACCCCAAACCTGTAGTGTTTTTCAGTGAGAATGAAAATCATATAGTAATGTGCATTTGAAACACTGTATGTGCTATTGTAACACAGCTGTCTGATGCAGGCTCCCAGCTCCTTTCTTCTCATATTAAAACGGTTCCAAAATTTCATGGTAAAGGACTCATGGTTGTGCCTTTCAATCCTGCTGACTTTTGCTTTCAAATTCAAAGCACACAGAAGTATAGTTTAGATCCTATCAACAGGTCTAGAGAAATGTGTCATGGTCTGGTGAGTAAATGTATCAGTTTCATAAAGACAAATAATATATATGCTGTGCAATTCCAATAAAACTTACTTTAAAACAGAAGTGACAGAAGTGACTCAATTGGCAAGACATGCAAACCAGAAAATTCTCACATGCCAGTATTATCTCATTACAGCCTTGCTTAAGAATGGTTTTAACATGCTCCCTGTAAACAGTATCTTTTGTTTGCTGTCTCTGCTATTAACTAGCACTTTCAGTGGATACTAAAGTGTCTTTGAGCAATCATTCAACTTAAACAGACTTGAATGTCTATCTAATAATACACTATACAAACAAGCAAAAATAAAATACTGACATTCTTCTTCTTTCTGGTAGGACATCTAAAAGTTGGGTAGTGATGAATGCTTGTCCTTTCTAACTGTCTCGTGGGCCAGTTCATTACTTTCTTGTAACAAGATGCACTTGTGGTGGCCCAGTCCATGGAAAGCTCTGCTCTATAGCCTGTGCCATAGCTCTCACTGCTTCTGCTGAGAAGCGACACTGCCATTTCTGTCCTAGCTAATGTTCCCCATGGACATTACCCTCATTTCTATTACTTCTTTTGTGTGCTGCTGATGACCAGTGTACTGATCAGAATGACCAGGTACACACACCTATGCTCAGGATAGCAGTAACTTGCCAAAGAGAAGCAGGCATTGATCCTAATTCTAGCAGCTGTAGCAAAAGCCACACCAAAAGCTAATGTTCCATTGCAGTGTGCTCAGATGCCAGGGGTTATTCAAATTGAAGCTGACAGCACAATCTTAATCCTGCTTCCCTGTGCATCTGTATTGTAATAACACAGGCTGTAATTACATGATCACATATATTTGCACAAATGAATTTGATAGTATACAAATTTATTACAATCTAAATATATGTGTACACCTTCCTACAATCAATAGACATATCAAGGTATATTAATACTTACTTGAAATCATGCAGTCCACAATACCTCTACTGACATATTGGTTACATTCTGTTGAAAGTTATTGCTAGGAGCAGCCAAAGTTATATTTATTGCATCTGAGCTCTCTACTGTAGAATCACATCATCGGATCCTAAATAGGTCTTTTGTCTTTGTTATTATTAAAGAGAATTGATGGGGGAAAGAAGCTTCAGAAGAAAGCATGTTGGGATTTAAGACTGGCTTTCAAAGTATGCCAAGAGCATGCATGATGACTTTATTCCCCGAGGGATGCGATTTCTACATAGCACTCTAGGACTGTCAGATGGGGCTGATTCCTCCACCCAGCATGGGGGAAGTAGGTCCAAGCAGCAAAACACGCTGCTGCCAAGCCTGGCTACTGGCTGACTCTAAGGGAGGTCAGCAGCACTGGAGGGGCTGAGACACAGCTGGAGAGCAAGGCTGCAGACCTCACAAAGACTAAAATAAGTGAAAAGGGTGGGAGATTGTGTGCTGAATAGTCTATCTTCTCCGCAGCTCTAGAGCAAAAAAAAATCAAGCAGGTGTTTGAGGAAAAGGAATTGTCATCAGACCAGAGAAGAGCATTATCATAGGAACATGACTGGTGCTGAATATGAAGAATAGACTCCTCCAGGACTCGGATGCTTTTCGTGGAAGTAAGGGAGAAGAGCAGAGAGTTATTAGGTCTATGGTATAAATTATATCAAAAGTAAAATTTCATGAACTTTTTAACCCAGGATGGCACACATGGCACCCGGCAGGGTGCCTAATGAAGGCATTATCACAAGGGAATTCCTGCTCCATACCTAAATTCATACTCACTTTTTAGCTCAGTTAAGGAACACTGTTCTGAAGTCAGTGGCTGAATCACCTTGCTTTGGTCCATGATGTAGAAAGGTCTCCAAGCTCACAAACTCTACTCTCTTCCTAAGAAAGGAGTCAGATGGACTAATGCATGCCAGCCATTAACAGGCAGGTAGTTCACTAGACTGGGCTGGACCTAGTCTGAAATAAATCTCTGCAAAACCTGAGTTGTGTGGAAGTCATGCCCTCAACACTGCAATACCTTCTGCACTGCACTGCCTGCTGATGTCAGTGTAGCATACAGCCACCAGTACAACAGATTATAAATTAAATCAACAAGCTGGCCCTGAGAGTACTAACAGTACAAACTCTACCTTTCTGAAGGTGGTTGGAATGTACTGTCCAGACTTTTTCTTTCTGTTTAGTCAAGAACCTTCTCCCTACCATAATACAACTCCCAAGTTGTACACAAATTCACACTACAGGCTGTGCACATTTCACTAAGCTAAGTTTAACCCTTCTCAGTATAAGATACCCTCTGTTTCATTTGCATTTCAAAACTATTAACTAATGCCATTAGTTGTGCATGCATAATGGAGAAAAGAAGAATACTGAACAGAAACAGTCTGGAAAGAAAAGATATTCGTTTGTTTTCCAACTTGATATATCTTTTCTTGGTGCAAGTCCAAGTTGTGTTGCAAAATCTCTTTGCCGGGACATTTTCAATTTTTTTTTCATTTCTTTTTTTTTTTTTTTTTTAAGACCATAACCTGGAGCATCCCTTTGGATTACAGAATTTGATGCACAGCCAGCCATGCATGTGCAACTGTCCCTAAGAGCCAAGCCCCAGTAAAGCTGGTGTGCCTACAATCTTGAAACAAAAATAGCTGTCAAATCAAAGCTAATTTGCCACAAAAGAAAGCACAGATCCACAGTTACAGAATACCAAACTAGTCTGAGTTAAAAATTGCTTAAAAAAAAATAGGGACTTGATTTTATAAAAGAAAAGTGTATTTTTAATCTCTCTAATATAATTTAATAATGGATGAATTGATTTTCCTTAAGGCTAAAGGTGGGGAGAGGGTGGCGGGGAAGAACAAATAGAAGTAATATCAATTCTTGAGAGGGAAAAAAGTTTTAAAGTCTGTCAGCAACAAAAAGAGGGGAGGGAAACACAAACAGTTATACAGCAGACTGCTGCTATCACATATGACACAGAAAATATGTTTGTTTAATGTTCCCTGGTTCAGGGTTTCAATTTACCTTATTTTAGTGAATTAAATCATGTACTACAAAGGAATTTGGATCTGAATGAAAGGAACAAGATTGATATCAGGATGAAAAGTAATGCTGTATTAATTCAGGTTCAGACATTAAAGACAAAAATAAAATTGAATTACATAGTGCTCTAATATTTCTGGACTAGATAAAATTGTATATAAAAACCTTTATCATAGCCAATTGGAGTTGAGAGTAATGGATTTTTAATAGGTACAACAGAATGGTCAACATATACTTTCAGGACCCAGTGAACTGCATCGACAGAGGTGACTCAGAAGCTGCCATTGGACAGACAGCTGTGCACTGGTGCTTCTCTGCATATATTCCTGTACTATATCCAAAATGGTAAACTAAGATTAGCCCGAGTCACAGATAAACAGCAGATGTTTGAAGGTGAATAGTGTGAAAAAGGTAACACTGATAACGAAGGAATAGCACTTTCAAGACCCTGTAGTCAAGGTGCAAGCCTCTTTGGCTTACATGTAGGCAGTTTATTCTGGAGCAGAGCTACAGCAGAGGCATCACCCAGACTCTGCCTGTGATAGTGCCCTTCAGCAACAGAATTTTTTCAACCACTGACTGTTGATTCATATGTCTTGGCTGGGTGGCAGCGAGGAAACAGCCCCACAGAGTGTAACCACGAGGCTGCAGGTAATGCCGAGTGCTGTGGCAGCATCTCCTCAGCAGCCCACAGCTTGCTTGCAATCCTTCTCTTGGCTGTCTCATACAATATAAAACCAAGATACCAACACTCCTAGTGACCTGAAACAAGATCCTTCATAGAAGAGCATATCTGGAACAATGGACCTGCACTAGCACTTTTTCCTGCACAGGCAGAGCTGGACACCAGTGTCCTTCAAGGGCCAGGACATTCCCAGCAGTTCAGTGGAAGAGTAATTCAAACTCCACAAAAACAAAGGAATATCAAAAATCTGAATCATTCTGTTCCAAATCCTATACATATACCTATAAACTGTCCTCTCTGATGTAAAATTTTAATGGTATCTATATATGGAGTTCATTTGTCTTGAAAAATTCTAAGCAAATACTCTTCTCTGTGAAAATAAAGAGAGAAGAAACAAGAAATGCAAGGTAGAGCTTACACTGCTATATGCACCAGAATGAACTTAAAATATTATGGTATAAAACCTATATGGATCAGAATAGTGGAACAGCAAAATGTCAGCAACATTTTAAAGGTAATATAATTTGGAGTGCAGAATTCAATATGATAAAGAAGGATAGTCACTGTATAATATCTGAGCCTTCCCATACATAGCAGACTTTAAAAAAAATCATGACTGCATTAATTCAAGGAACCTTTCAATATGGAATTGGGAATAGTATCTCAGTGTCCAGAATCAGCTTTTGGGTCTATTTCTACTAATCATGGTGCTGCAGCTGATCCAGTTTAAATGTATTTCTGTAAAGATTTCATAATTTTTGGTGATGTTGCATGTTGTGTTCTCCTAAGCCATTTAAAAATATTGCACCACAGTAAATACCTAATGCCTAAAAATAAGGTGCTTCATGTGGAACAGCTCTAATGCATCATAGAAATACAGTGTAAAAGTCTTAATAAAGTTTTATTTGTACATTAAACACAAGCATGCACATTTTGTGTAATAGACACTACACTGCATTATGATACATGTTTGTGTATTTGGCTATGTTCTATTTGCGTGTACATACAGGTCTTCAAGATTAAATTTGTTGGTAGAGGAGCAAATATTTTATTATCTGAACTTAAAAAAGATCGTCTGTGCCTACAAGCCTTGTCCCGACAATGTGCTAAAGCCATGAAGTATGCAACACCACTAACTGCATTGGTAAGAGTAAGTGCACAATATAGAATTTATAAATTATTATAAAGTCATCATAATAGACATAAACTTCCCAGAACCATTAGGAATTTTGTTTGGGATCACCTACACCTGAGGATTCAAAAAGGGAAGAAAGAAATCTCACCCATTGTTTAGCTATTCAGTACTCTATGAAACGAAATTTGTTTCTAATACCTTCAGGCAATGCATGTGCTCCAAAGTGTTATACTTTATACCAACTGTGGATAAAACTACTATACTTAATTATCTTTGTTTTAGAAACAAGATGACAATATGAAAATATCCTCTGTCACAAAACTTCCATTTTTTTTATGGTGTTGCTTAGGTAATTCATGAAGTGAGGTGTTTCACTTCTGAAAAAGAAACAACATGAGTGTAACAAAAGAAAAGAAACAAAATGAAAAATGCAGGAAAAAAAATCTGGCCTATTAAGGGAATCATGAAAATTTTAACCCACTCTTGTTTCTTACAGGAACTCTGTCACTATGTTAGAACATTTTCCTGCAAGAACATAACATATATTAACTGATCATCTTAAAAATCACTTGATAATATTAAAAGCTGAAGCAATAACCATTGAATATTTTCAATTTCATGGAAAAAAAATTAAAATACTTCTAGTATAGCAACACGTTTATTTCTGAATTTAAAAAAAAAAATTAACATACTGACAACATTTGAAGCCAAACACAGTTATTTGGCAAAGTAGAAGTACTGACTGATTCCTCCCAATTCCCATTACACTATGCACACAAAACAATTAAGAAATTATTTAACCTGAGTTTTGAAATAGTAAAAAGTTGGAGTAATATTTTGATGTAAAAAGCTATTGATTCCCATTGTTTTGCATGGGTTTCCATCATTTTATTAGCATCACCTCCAGCAGAAAGAATTGAATGCTACGTAATTTGGACCAAATGGGTGAAAAAAAGCCAACCACAACAATGGGATTATTTGTATTGGGCAGGGAAAAAGCCCATAAATAACTGTGATTCTCTCATGTTAATTTTGCCTTTATTCTTTCTGCTTTCTGAACGGACCCAAGACACCTCTAATGTATAATGTCCTATGATACTAAGATTTCTACCAAAGAGGGTTTATCACTTAATCCGTTTATACACAGCAGAACCAATCTGATTGACTGAGGTTTCAGAAATTGCAATTAGAGGCTCCATATAATTGTACAATATTCACATTAGGAGTTAAAAGCCCTTTTTACATTAGTAGCCCTTTTCCATGTACCACTTCACAGACATAGGGTCTCCCATGTTGATTTGTACCATATGCTTAGTTAGAAGCAGAAGGAATGTGGGATCCCCCTTTGTAAGATGAAATCTTGCATTTGTTAAGGTAGTTGAAAAAGATGCTGATAAAACAGTTTTCATTATAAACTTTTCCACAGAGTACCTAACTGATGTTGTGTGTGTACACACAGGCAATACACACACACACACATTGAACATGCCTGGCACTTTGCAGTGAAGCCTTTTCTTGTATTTTGAAGCTATTGATAATTCAGAGGTACAGAACACTAAGGTAGCTAACAAGACTGCAGCTGGCAGAGGTGAAGGTCTAATTCATATCTGCTAATTGAAAATCAGGAACTAGCAGGTATTATTCCTTCAACACTTGCCAGTAATATGGAGAAAAAGGAAAATGCTCTTTTTGAAGGAAATTGGTGGAAGATTCATGTGCAAAGTCTTTCTTAGCTGGCAGTATTAGAAAAACATTATTTCTACTACTCAAAATTAGAAATAGTAAGGTGTTTTTAATCACAAAAGGTTTAGCATCCAAGATGAGAACATTGTTCCAGAACTGGTTATGATGGCTGAGACTGAGCTGAATAGGGGACTGAAAGCTGGCACCAGCTCTGGGACCAGTGACTTCAGGAAATCACAGGTGAAGGTCAGCCCCCTGATTACTGGAGGCTCCACAGCCTCCCCAGGGAATCTCTCCAAGCACCTCATTTTTCTCATTGGTAAGACTGAATCCCTCAATTTTTAATTTTTTTTTAATGCAATTTAAGGCCTGCATCTCTTCTCCTGCTCATCACAGCTATGGAAACAGACCACCTGACTTTCCTTGATATGTCTTGTTATTATGTCCCATTTTCCTCTTCCCTTTTTGCCATGTCTTCTCTTCTGCAGACTGACCAACTCAAATTCTTTGATCTTTCTTAGTAAGTCTTATTTCAAGACTTCTGCTTTCCCCTGGACGCTCTCCAATCAGACCACATGTTTCTGTACAAATGCCATCCAAAACATGCATTCAGTACAGACAAAGAAAAGGCAATCCCAGTCAGTAGGAGAGATACAGCTGGTGCTTCAGAATACTGGATTCACCATAGCTCAACTGACAGGGAGAAAATACAGAAAAGAACTATGCAAGAAAATTAAGAATCTGTTAAAGAGACTTCCTAAGATATCTAAAGGATGCAACTATATAAGGTGAAAAAGAAAACAACTTTGCCAAAAACACTTAGTGGGAAAATGAAGGCAATAATTAGAAGGAAAAAATCCTGATAATTATGATGACTGTAGAAAATAAAAACAAAGATAAAAAAGGCGGAAATGTTCTGTAAAAACATATTATGAAATATAAACTATTAGAATGAGATGCTGAAGTTGGCAGTGAAAAATCCATATCCCTAAAAACTAGAGAAAATAAGACCTTGAAATTTATCAAATCTTAATTTAATTTGAGAACAGAAAAACTTTCAACATCAATATATAAGAAGCTTTTTTGTTCTACTTTTGGAAAGAACGTTGATCTTGAGTGAAAAGTGCTTTCTAGTCCATTGGCAACTAAGATGGACCTTAAATCTATGAGAAGTAAATGTTTTGAAATTAGCAGTTCTAAGGGGTTTTTTCACATTTCTATCTGGTGTTATAAAATATTAATTAAAAAAAAAAAAAAGAACTACTGATGGAATTTTAAAAATCCACTACTGTGCTGATATTTAAGGGACACTATACAGTCAGGGAGCAGTATAAGATAATACACTTTCTTGATATCAATCCAGACAAAATAGTGAAAAAAATTATACAGGATTTAACTGACAAAGATTGAAGTGAAAGGGATGTAATTAATGCCAGTCAACATGGGTTTATGCAAAATAGCTCTTGTCAAACAAATCTCATTTTATTCTTTGATGAGCTTACAAAAGTTTGGGTTATAAAGACAAGTGCATGGGTGTAATACACTTAGACACCTGTAAAGCATTCAACTTACTAGTGCATTACTTATAATCTTTCCAAAGTTCATGAATATATAGTTTTCATAGAAAATATGTAAAATTGATAGAGAACTCTTTAAAACATCTGTTTTAGGAAGCAATTGTTAATTAGAAATCATTAGCTGGACGGTGGAGGGGCTAGTGGTGATCCAGGCAATAGTGGATCTCTTACATCCGATTTTAATGAAAATTCTATCTGTGCTCTGAAATTAAACTCAAAAGTACTGCCAAGACACTTTGAAAAAAACCAAAACTAGAGTAGCAGTATACAAAGATGAATACCAAGGAGTCACACAGAATAATGTCTCACAAAGCTAGGCCAATTTACTGTGTTGTACCTGAATGCTCAAATGATGTTTAATGACTGTGATTTCTTGGGGAAAAAAAAATAAAGGGAAAAAGAAAGAAGATGTTCCTGGAAATAAAACAATCTGTTTCTCTTGGCAAATTTAATTTTCTCTGTAAGAGTTATAGAAGAGAGGCTAGATGACAGTTCTAGAGAAACCTAGGGTGATAACGTAGCATGCTGGCCCCTCAAACCATAGTTATACAAGTAAGTGGGTAATGCGTGATGAACTTTCCCTGTTTATTCCCAAACTATGCTTATAAGAAATACCCACTAGATGTAGCTTCTCACCATTAACCCCTGCAAAAGTTTTTCAGTAAAGGGCTATAAAATTACACAGGTTATAAAACCAGGGACAAATTCACAATGAATCTGTTGCAGCTTCCTTGCTGTGTATTAATTAAATAATTTGTAGTCAAATCTAAAATACACATATGTAATATATTCTAGAGGCACACAGAAAAACTTAGATAAGCACTTCAAGTTGATAATTTTGCCACTTAGTCCAAAGTTCACTCTGAAACTATTGCCTAGTAAACTAACTTCTTATTTCTTTTTCTTTTCTTTTTTTTTCTTTTTTTCTTTTTCTTTTTCTTTTTCGTTTTCTTTTTCTTTTTCTTTTTCCTTTTTCTTTCTTTCTTTTTCTTTCTCTCTTTCTTTCTCTCTCTCTCTCTTTTTCTCTTTCTTTTTCTTTCTTTCTTTCTTTCTCTGTCTATCTATCTATCTAGAAATGAAGAAAAATCAAACAGGGTTCATGAGCCAAGTAGAGAAAATTTTAAAAAAGGCATAAAATGCAAAGCATGGTATAGTTACCTTGTACATTCCAAATACAAACTGCAGTAGAAATTATAACACAAAATACATATTCTATTATCAGCTACAGATTCAGAGCAATAATAAAACTGAAATCACTATATTTTCCTAAGGATAGGGAGAGCAAAGAGCTCAAATTGTTCCTTTTGAAATTTCTACTGTGTAACATTATGCAATGCCATATAAAATTGGGTGATGAGAGCCTATAAAAAGCGCCTGAAATTCTCAATATATTCTACATCTATAAGCTTAAATAAATCCATTTTGAGGACTCCATCATATCTACCACATATGAAATATTTTTACAGCTACAAATGTGATAGCTCATGCTTTTGCTTCCTCACAATATTATAGTTCTTCCATGGACAGAAATCATTTAGTGAACAGAAGAAAAATGTAGACAGGCTCTAATTTTCTGTACAGTGGCAATTGCATTCATTATGTGTTAAAGTAGCACTTTCCCTGAAAGAGTTAACTTTCTAGCTCCTATTCTCTGCAGTGCTGCATAAACACTGCACATTATTCTTACTGAGCATGCTTCATCTTTCCTGTCTCCACAGTCTTGGGCTGTCAATCACCTGTCAGTCCCTACCACATCAGCACAGTGCGCATCACCAGGCTGTCAGCACAGCAGCTGATGAGACTCTGCTAAGAGCTGTCAATCAAACTTGTTTCTCTTATCTGTTCGGGAAATATTTTGTCTCTGAGAAACAAAGAACCTGGGCAACAATGGATCAGAGTCTAGTATTTACTCTTTTACAGGGATAGAAGCCTCTTAACAGGAAATGAATGCTTTATCCACAACAAGGAAACAAAAATTCTGCTCCATTAGACGTATTTTCTTTTTTCGTTTTTTTTAAAATCCTATTTGTTTCCTGACCAAACAAATCAGAGCATAATATATTAAAGCAAATTTCTTTTTGCTCTCACTGTAGAATGAACTTCATGTGTTTACTTCTTAGTTTCTGTTGACGATAATTCAATGCAGTGCAAGACAGGTAGCATATCTGCTTTTGGGAATCTTTCCTTGTCTTTAAGCTTCGGAATGTGTGAGGTCTCTCTCCATCTCAGGGTAGCCAAAAAATCAGACTAGAGACACACATAATTTACACCTTTGTTAACTTAAAATATATCTTCATTTTCTGCAGTATTTTCATTAAAATTTCAACATAGAATTCAGTAATATGAGTAGGGTTCATAGATAATAGCAGACCAAAAGAATAGCTGAGGGGTATGAGCAAGTAGGAGAAAAACATATTTTCAGTGGCTGTTTGAAAGAAGATAGTATCTTCTTTCTGGAATGCTGTGCCAGGGAGAAAGGATTGCAGAAGGTAAAGTTCTCTCATCTACAGAAAGCAAATACTGAAGAAAGACAAAAAGAGCTGCAAAGATGGGCATAGCAGCTATTCCTGGTCTGACACAGAATCTCGGCATGAAAAAGTTAAGCTGGGCTTTCAAGTCACATCTATCCAAGGCAGAATACAGTTCTGCACAGATAACTGGTCTAGGTCTAACAAATCTGGCAATCAAATTAATTTAACACTGGTGGATCACTGAACTAACAAACCTCTGCTCTTCCCAGGGCATAAGTACCTTTACATGCTGTGCCATGCAGGTGTAGCTCCATTTAAAGCTAGCTCGAGTATCAGCACATAGTGCTGCCTGACGTGAAGCAAAGTAAACATAACCCAGTGACTTAAAATCCCCATTTTGAACCATATTTATTTTTCCCTACAAATGAAAGAATCTCAGAGCTGACCGTTGAGGAGAAACATTGAGAATAGCAAAGGGAAGAAAACTGCTTTTCTCAGTATAGAGAGGAGTGCTGTAAAACATGGTAATATGAATGAAAGACCTAAAAATATTCTCTGTTTTTCATAAAGCTTCAGTTTTGGGCCATGAAAGTAAATAAGCAACTTTGTTTTCTGAGATAAATAAAAAAAAAATGGTGAGTTCACAACTCTTACAATCCCTTGGACAAAATTGTATAGTAAAAGTTAAAACAAAAGAGGAGGCAAATAAAACTAATTTTTTTTAAAAAATCTTCTACCACTTACACAAACACTGATTTACAGGCCTGCTCTGAACATTTGCATTGGCTGTAGAATTGGACTGTTCAGGTAAGAGCAGAGGGCAGAGAGAGCCAGCTGAGAAACAGGCTATGATAGGAAACTCACAGAATGGGAAAGTTTAAAGCAACCACAGGAAAAAAGCTCCCAAAGGAATTTGGGAACTGCACTCAAGATTAGTTCCCAGCAGCCTCCCACAACACTCTCAAGGGGCTTTGAAGAAGGAACCTGGGGCAAAACAGCATGCTTCTTCATGTCTCTGATGGCTTAACACAAGTTCTGGACAGCCCCTGAGAAGAAGGAGGGAAAAGGACTGGGAATTGCCATAACCCAGAGAAAAATGAGGCCACGGACAGCAAAATCTTTTGTCCTTTCCACACACGCACACATACAAGGGTTTGGTTTTTTTAAAATTTGTTTGTTCCAAAAGAGAATATTTTAGTTCTCAGAAGAGGGAAACCATTGCCCAAAGGAAAAAAAATAAGGTGGTGGCCACAGCCAATGTCAGAGATGTAAGCAAAGCTCTCATAGGCTGAAGCAAGACAAGGCAGGCAATTTTGACCTGAATCCTAGAGCAAAGGCAAGAGGTCAGCATCTTTCATCACTTTCAGCTTTATAAACAACTTCTCAAAGGATGCCTATTTCTCTTTTCCTGAGCCTTATCTTGGTGCCCTCCATTACAGTCTGTGCCTGCAAGAGTAAGAACAATTAATTTGTGTCTTCTCTTTCCTCTCTGCCAGTTCCAATGCATATAATGCTCTCTACATCCTAAAGAGCACACACACTACGCAAGGAGGCAGATGTCTTGCTGGAGACAGCACAGATGAAGAAAAGGGTGCTTTTGCTTCATCGCTTTCAAAACTCCATGTTTGGTGCTCCATGTGACATACTCACCCAACAGGAGCCACAGCCCTGGTCAGCAATTTCACCAGCTTGGAATAGAGGTACTGGGTGTAGTTATGGTTTTTGGAAGATGCCAAGAGCATCCATAGAAGAATAGCAGAGCATGGGCATGGCTTGGGCAAGCAAAACAGAGACCTGTAGGGGGAGAAAACTGCTCTGTTCTCCACTGCTGGACATGGTTTTGGACACAAATTCCCAGCTAGGAAGAGAGAGCTACTGTTACCATGCACTCTGCAGCCACCACAAGCAATGCCGAAGGTGCCCCCAAGCAGGGACTTGGACAGCACGGAGGCCTCAAGACTGCTCTCAAAGCCTTCTCAGAAGGCAATGGAAGTCTCAAACTGGAACAGCAGAAGCATGCTCTTCAGAGTTTCACTCAGTTGGAATACTGCTTATGTCAAAAAAATCACTAATGCTGTAGTTCAGAATTACTTAAATATTAACTAACAAAGGAAAGGAAATATGACTGAACAGCAAAGAGCCTTAAATGTGGAGGTTCAATTCCAGAGGCTGAGAATAAACCAAAAGCAACATCAGTTTGTGCAGAGGTCAAAAATTAAAACCAGAGGAAAAATGCTGTGTACTAGTCGCTTTTAAAAGCATGACTACAGTAACTTGACCTTTCAATCATTCTTATCAGCAACAATGCTAAGAATCACAGAATTGCCCCATGCCAAACTGTCCCAGTTACAGACAATACAACCATTATCAAGCATTTGTGACAATAGGAGTATTTTACACTTTGATAAATTCTTTCATATGCAGCACTGTTTTCCAGAATCACAACTCCCTCTGATCTAACTGGACATTAATTGCTTTTTTGCTGATGTATCTGTGCCTTCTGGACTGATAACACAACTAGCAAATCTGATATCTGACAAGTTGACTCAACCTAATCAGGACAGATCAGCTGTTACCAACGTTGCTATAGGCTGTAATTTGAGGACCTTTAGAGAGTTATCACTTGCTTTGAAAGGCAAGAAACTGTAATTCTGTCAACACTAATCCCAGAACGTGCATTCAAAGTGGTTGTTATTTTTTCTCCAGAAGAAGGTAACACTTGTCAAATAAATACCTGAGATAATTGATAATAGGAATTAGAAGTATGTGAGTGATACACTGACAATCAGTCACTCTCATGAAAAAGAAGAACCTCGCAAGATTCAGAACATTAAGTAGAGAGCACAATCTGTCACCATGAAGCAGGGGTCACTCTGAATGGAGTCAAACAATTGGCAATGCAGTTTTTCAATGTTTACTTCTCTCTCTGTTGCTTGGTGCTAAAGCTGAGTGAATTATTCACTTCAAACAATTTGTTTGATGAATTTTATCCCTTTTTGTGCTCAGCGTATGCAGGCAATGGGTACCAATGCCATCAGATTTATTCACTGCTTCACTTTTATTCAAGCTTTCATTTAGTGCTTGATTGAGAGTATTTCAGACTTCCACTGCTGCTCAGACAGCATCCAAGGCTGGTCCTTAATGTGTGCAAGCGGCACAGATCCACACAGTAGATGGAATAATACTTACCTACATCAGCAAGGATATAGATTTTAATTTGTTGTTTTTCTGACCCCTCTTTAATTTTGGAAGCCCTTCCACCAAAATACTGATATTTGCTACAAAGTACCCTTTCTGCAAACAGGTTTGCCCACAAGACTCAACACTTGAATTTTTGCAGAAGACAAATTACCAAAGAGCACAAGCACAGCCACAAAGCACATTAATTAAAAAAAAATTCCAAAGATTATATTTTATTATTTGCTTCATTCCACTAGGAAATAATTTATTTTTGTGTAATAAAACTCAGAGGAATTCCATAAAAAAATTGATTCCCAATTAATGGAATTCTTTAATGTAACTTAATAGTCACTGAACATACACAAGTGACTTTGTCATTGCCAGGGTTACATCTGTCTTGTACAGATAAACTGTTTTTAGAAACTTATACTTAACATTAGAACAAAAAATATACATTTCTTACTGTATCGCTTTGGTCCATCTTCCAAACAAAATGAAAGTGTTAAGGTTGCATCATCTTCAAAAAATTCAGTTGCAAAGGCATCCCACCAGAGGTTGTCACTATCCTAGGAAGCAACAGATCATTCACTTAACAGGAGGCAAAATGAAAATATGTTCATCTGTTGTAAAAGAAATTCAACAGGATCACACCTAGTTTGGCTTCTTCACCTATGGTTTTGGGGTGCAGATGTCTATATGAGATTTCAAACTAATTTTCCTAGATAAAATTCTTGTTCTAATTTAGGAAAAAAACCTGAAGTGTTTAATTCACTATATAATAAACTGTCTTTCGTTTTATCAAGCATGCTAAATATGTAAAATCTTTCTCTTCCATAATGTTTCTTTTTTCCAAATGTTACATGTGGTTTTATAAATCAGTTGCAAATAAAGCAGTTATGAGTTTTCCCTCCTTTTCTGGGCTGTGTGTCTCAAATGTTTGGTCCTAGTAATGAAAAATCCCTCAGTACTTAATTTTATAATGCTACATAACCTCATCATCAGCAAGAGATGACAAGAAAGTTATTTAGAAACTAAATAGAATGGCCACTCCACTCCAATGCATTTAATATAAATACGATGCTACTTCAGACTGATTAAATACCAGCTAGTTACTTAAATGTAATTCTTGTGAGAAATCTTTACTTTTAAGTGTGAGACAAGAAGTGAAAAAAATATGTTAAGATGATTTGCGTATACTTAGACTTACAGTAATACACATAGCTGGAACATGGCAATTAGTAAAATAGTGAACAATGCAAAACATATTCCAACACAGCACTACAGGTGGTTTCTTGACTTTAACAACTGAACCAGGCATTTTCAGACCTGGATGATCAGCAACAGGCACTCAAACCTCAACGTCTAGCACCTGAGCAAGTGGTCCAGCCTGCAAGGGTTTTCACAGACGCTGGGCAACACAAAACCCACCAAACGTTTCACTCAAAAGCTGTGGATATATTTAATAGCTGGATTAGAAATTTTTGGTACAGTCTCTTCTGCTCCTTTGAGGCCCCAAGACTTAAATCACTTGTAGCACTCAGGGTCAGTAACAAAGCTGGAAACACACTTCTGAAGATGCCCCGGCTACACCCCTCAGAGCCATTCTGTGCCACTCACAGCACCTTACTCTCCAGTGTGCAAGGCCAGGTTCACTCAGCACAGCGAGGCCTGAGCAATAGAGATCTAAGCCAGAAAATACTTGTTTGCTTCACAGGAAAAAAATCCTGAGATAAAATGCCAATTTAAAAGAAAATATGCATCTATCAGTCATTATGTACACATGCAGAGCAATCTGGGGATTTTAGTTCTGTTGCTGTATTTCCCGATGATGTTACTTTCGGATTTCACTCCAAAATTTTGAGCAAGGTAAACTTCCTGCCTCTCAATTTCACTTTGAGTTTTGTCAAGCATCCAATGGAGATATGGTAAGGACAGGTTTTAACAATCTGGTTCCTACCAGAGACCCTAGAGAGACTTCTTGTCTGAGTCAGAGCCTGTAATACAGTTTCCCTGCCAAGGCTCATCCCACCTGGCAGTGACAGGACCATACAGCCCTGCTGTTCAGTCATACAAAGAGGTATCAAAGCTGTCCCCAAATCTCAGAAATCTGCTGTCACAGAGAGTTGTTGCTCTTTCCTGGTGTAAACCTGATGAGTGTTCCCGTGTGCAAACACTGCTGCGTTGAATAGCCAAGGATCCACAACACCAAGCATGAAATACACAGTGGTAAGCATGAAACATATACACAGGGGTTCAACACACCTCTGCACGGGAGCCTGCACTAGCACGGCCTGGGGGGTTGCATTACAAGCCCATACAAGAGGGTATTGTCCAACAAGCAGCTACAGCCACCACTCTGCCATTTGGCTAAAGAGAGGCTGCAGTACCATTAAACCTCTTGGACATACTTGTCATAGGGAAGGAAGAGCAGAGAGAAGGATTTCAGCAATGCCACATACCACATTTGCAGCTCTTGTTCATGCAGTAGTTGAGCATCATTGGAGCTACTCATGCAGCATCCAATGACATGAGCACAAAAAGGAGAGCATCACATAGCCAGAATGTAACTGCACACAGGAAAGAGAGAGAAGAGCAGGGAAAGTGCAGGGCCTCACCTCAAAACCACACATATTTGCACTCATGCTGGCTCCCAAGGAGTCTTGAAAGCAAGGAAAATGTGGAAATGGAATTACTGTGGATTCCCTCCCTGGTTAGATGAAATATCCAGATTCTCTCACAGTTTGAACACAGTCCAAGGTCTTTATCTTAAGCTTTTGCATATTTTAGGTGAGGAAGAAGGAAAAACATAAAATGCAAAACCCCATGCCCAGAGAAAAACCCGACCTTAAAAAAGAGTACATAAATTCTGTCAACTTAGGATATGCTCTGCTGATTAATTTTCTGCCCCACCCTTGTCATATGTGGGCCCACCTACTCTCAAAGCCAAATGTGAACAAAACCAAATGAGGTTTCCCCAGCCAAACTAAAATAGGATCCAGTTATTAAAAAAAAAAATCACTTTTTTTTTTTTTTTGCAAAAAGGGGATGGTGAAGGCAAGGCTGCCCTCAGGCATCTTTAACTTATGCTTTGACAGGTTACAGGGGATTTTGCCAGAGTAATTATTTTTCTATTCAACAATAATGAGAAATTACCATGGCAACCTCTCTTTCACGTAGTGCACTCACATGCTCAAACATTGAAATAATGGCCTAAACATAACCAAAAAAAAAAAAAATTAATTCTCTAAAAATATTTTGTATTAAAATAAACTTAAGGAATAGGTCACAAGAGAGAAGAGGGCAGAAACAGCCAGCAAGTTGGATCAGAAGTAAAGATGCCATGCTGCTGTGGCCAGGTACCCAAGCAGCAAAATGTCTTCTTCCACAACTGTCATTGTTCCCTCTGATTCCCTCCACCCCTGGTATTATTTGTAATTTGAAGCATGGTTCAACTCTGAATAGGGTCTCCAAGTAAATGGAATCCTACGGTTTCAATATTTTTTCCTGACTCTGATTTCTTTGGCAAAGGTAATCAGATTTTAAGTACAATGATGTTCTTTTTCCCCCTCCATCTAAAAGTCCCGTATGTTCACTGTGTGATCTGAGAATCAAGCTGGGTTCTTCTTTACACTTTACACACTTACATGATTAAGAGTCTGCAAGCTAAATGAGGCTTTTCCACTTGCCTCTGATAGATCTTGCAACTGGAACATGAGGCCAACTGAGACTACATCATTTTCTCCAAATTCCTTTATTTTTGTTTAATGGCTTGGAAGGCAGAATGGACTGAAGTAAAAAGTCAGTACATGAAATTACACTTGAAAGGATGCAGATACCTTGCAGGACAGAACTGGAATTCAAAATCATTTTGATAGATTGGAGAAATGATCTGAAATGAAGATGAAATTCAATAAAGTCAAGTGACAAAAGCACAAAACCAAAATGGGGAATAACTGGCTGTAGAAAATGGTCCAGATCGTAAAGCAAATATGTCAGCAATCAATGGCTCTTGGAAATACTAGAAATGTCTTAGATACAATACCCTTCTACCCCAGCAAACACATCTCTGGAAGGACTTCAACTCAAAGAGTCTGTCCACTTCTGGAGTACTATGGCCAAGTCTGGGCCACCCACTCTTAAAGGAATTAGCTGAGAACCACGGGAATCAATGAGTTTAAAGACACATGCAAACAAACCAACCAACCCCAAAAGACTCAAAGGAAGAAAGGTAGAAGGATCTAGCTGTGTTTTGTATAAGACAGAAGAAGCTCACAGGGAACATGATGACAGTCCTCAACCATACAAAAAGATTGCTATAAAGAAGAGTGCACACTTGTCCTTGGTGGCTAACACAGATAGAAGAAGTAATAATTGGTTCAGTTTGCTGCCATTGCAGGTTAAGTGGTTTAATGCCCTTTTACAGATTTCTAGGCTAGTGTTTTGCAGAGGGGAAAGAGCTGCAGAGCACGACTGCTGTGTTCCCAAGAAGACTGGATATAGAGATCCTGCTGCCTATGAGCCTCCAGCAGAGCTGCCCCTGTACAGCAGCTGCACAGCTCATGCCCAGTGAGATGCTGAATTTGGTTTCTTCTTCACATTTCTTTTGGCTGCACATGTGTAAGAGGTGTAAATAGTATATTCAAACAGAGTTATGGAAACAAATAAATGCAATTCTGAATACACACAGGAAACACATCTGTTCTGAAGTCAGACTTGTTTTTAATAATCACTTTTCAGGGAAAAACTGCATTTTAAACATCAATCTTGGCATCGGACAAGGCAAAAATAAAAAGAGAGAGTGCTCTTGGGAGCTTACATTTTTCTTCTGGCACCTGCAACCCTTCCCTATTGACGCTTACTATTTTCAGAACTCTACACATCTGCATTCCTGTTGGCCACATATATGTGTCTCATATTCTCTTAAGTTAATGTTGCACAAGGCACTGCTGTCTCCCTAAGGAAAGAATGGCATTCCTTCCCTCCTCCTGTTCCCAGCAATTTAAACTACACTTGAGCTTTCAAAATGCAGTTCAAGATAAGATTTTGCTATTAAATACACCTGTAAAAACTCCACAGCCATGACAAATTACAAAACTCACAAGTATCAAAAAAATTCTGACATTGAAGTTTATACTCAAAGCACACAGACAAACCATGAAAAATAAAATGTCCAAATACAAGTGACCAACAATTTTCCCCATTAGTTTTAAATTAGAACCATCTTTTCTCTACCTAACATATTTAAGATTCTAATACAAATTGCACGTGAGTAACAAATTAATAGGGATCTATATATCTTAATTTTATAGATTTGGAAATTTGAGTACTCATCTGTAGATCTGGCCCTGCAAAGCACAATGGTTTTATAATCTGGCATAGGGTTTTTTGCTCTTTGTGTACATTCAGTATGGACTACAGATACTGAGTCCTAGATTGGTTTTCCTGGCAAGAGTATGAACAGAGTGAAAGACTGGAATGCTCATACATATGTAGGTGGGAAACCCATATAGGCAAATGGCTGTCTGTCATACAAGAAGATGCACACCTTTCTTATTTTCCCAGTATCCTTGCTAGGAATATGTGCTACTCTGCAGCTACTAAGAGTACCTGAAAAAGAGGACCAATCTGGTTTCTCAGGGCTGGTTTTTAAGAACCAGTTCCATTGCTTTTCCATTTGTTATTCTACCTCATATATTTTATCTCAAACATAAAGCATATTTTACACAGAATTAAATATATCTTTAATCTTGCACCTAGTGGTATCTTCCGGAATCTCCTTCTCCCTTTCCCTGCCAGCAATGCCCGACTCTATTCCTTCCATTTGTTATTTCACACATATTCACAGTTTTAATGGTGTTGCTTTCTTTTACTTCACTTACTAGTGTGGCTGGATTCCATCCCTCAAACAATGTGTAGTAAAACTGGCTGAAAGATTTTAAGACTTGGCTCTGGTCATAAGTAGTTTTCTGTTCCATTATACGCTTGCAACTTCTTGCCAAAAGTCTGCTCAATGCCCAAAACATATCAGTCACTTCAGCTAGCTTAATAATTAATTAAATTATTGTTTACATTCCACTTAGGAATTTATCTTCAATTGTACAGTAAAGAAACAACACCAAGTTTCTGTTTTATTGAAAAGGCAGCATATAGTCATGGAACAGATCTCCACAGCAATACCTCCTCAGAGAGACTGATTGGGGTGCAAAATGGGGGCAACATCCCTATTTCTCATGTAAATCTGGAGTAGGTTTAAAAATCCAAAGGAATTCCAGCGAAAAGCTCATAACAGGGAGTTACTCTTACACATTCACTGGAAATGCCCAATATATCAAGGATCATATTTTTATTGCCTATAAATCAGTACACTATCAGGCAACAGAAAATCAAACATTAATTGTTTGATTTCAGATACAAATGGGAGAAACGGGAAAAAAAAAGAGAAAAGAAGAAAAGGGGGGCTTTGCAAAATATACAAATTGATTTATGCCATTTTCTTGTTGTACTCTGAACCCAGGTATATAAGAATCAGCATCATTTTAGCAAAAACACTGCACTGTAATGACACTGGCCATACAACTCAGCTTTGCAGATATACTGCTTTGAGATAATGTCACTTCTATGTCATGAATAGCAAGTCCACACTGGGAAATTTTACCAGGGGTTCAGATTAACTGAAACATGCTGACACTGAAATAAGGACAAGAAATATTTTTCTTCTGTTCAGAAGGATGGTTGACCCCTTCCACTAACATATGCCCAAATTAGATACCTTTTGTTAGAGTATTTGTGGGAAATACTCACTAGGCTGGCAAAACAGCAAGACCAGTCTACACACAGCTACAAAAGAACAGTTATTCCACTACATCTAAGCCACCCAATTTTTCCATCTATGCAGATGCTACATGTGTAACAATTTGGATATCCTTTTAAAATTGTAGTGCTTAAAATTACAGAGATTTTTAACTGAAGTTGTCAGGAAAGGATAAGACAGAGACATACCTGTTTCAGTCTAATAACAGAATCAGAGAAGAACGCCTGGTCTAAAACCTATTATTTGTCAGTCTTTAAATTTTACTGAAGCTTGTGGACAAAAGAGAAATGAATTCTTAAATATCCACTCTGTGCATGTTTGACTATTCACCTGCAGCAGACAGGAGATTGCAGTTTAATACTAGTCTGCAAGCAGTGCAGAGCAGAAGGAGTTAACTTATGAAATGTGTCATTTCACTGGCTTCTTTAATTTGAATTCATTATTTCCATTCCTGAAACTTGTGCACAGGAATGGATAGGAGAAAGAAAGGGGAAAAAAGAGCAGTGAAGCCAGGCTCAAGACACACCACTGCCAATTCCTTACTGCCAACATGGCATCATCCTTGAGATTTCACAGCAATATCATCATTGACCAGCAGAAGATGCTCTTTTGTCCTTTTTAAATATATGGGATAAGATTGCACTTGGTCCCTAAGGATAAAACCTATATTCTGGCTGTGAGAACAAAAAGACTGGGCATTAACAACTAAATTGTGCAGTTTTTAACAGAAATATACACTTCCACCCACAGCAGACTATCTGTTAGTACTTGCTATATATACAGTGCATACTAAATCCATATTCAAAATTGTTTTAAATTTGAGCCTTTTTTCAATAGGCATGAAAATGTCTCTAGCTGGCTGGTAACAGTAATAGATTTTCTTAGCAGTATTCTCAATCCGTGATCATTGCAGACAAATCACAGACCTGAGTTTTGTGTTTATCAAAAATGAACCACAGTTACATTTCTCTATTCTGCCACACAATACCCCACAGCCTCTGCCTTTGAGAATAGTTTATAGAGATGGAATATTAAGTGTGTCTATTATCTCTGTACTACCGTCAGCCACACAAATGTTCTTATTTTATTCTGACATTTTGACCTGGTTTCTTTTTTACCTTGTTTACTTCCATCTCTATGAGTAAATGGAAGCTACTATGCCATCTATCCGAATGAAAAGGCAATAACTAGTATTGCCATGAGTGAATATGGAGCATCAAATATTATGTGTCACTAGGGCACAGAAAAAAAAGTCATATTCCCAGCAATATTAGTAAATGAGTCTCTCTAGGTCTATCTACCCAACTGCACCAACTCCCAAGGCTCTAAAATTTAGTGAACACAAATCCCTTTATCATTTATTACAGTGAAAATAAAATTATTACTGACAGCGTCTAAATACTACATTGGAACATGATGAAGACAGTCCTTGACACCTCCATTCCACACTGGACTTTCCCCACCTCTTTGATCACTGAAGTTTAACAAAGGCACCATGTGTATTGGAGACAAGTACAAAGCTGGGACCTTCAGAGGTCCCTGATTCTGAAATACTACAATCTAAACTACAATCTAACAGGCTATACTTTGAGAGGTGATAAATGGCTCTTCAGCTGAGTTTAAAAACTTATTCTGCTATGTATTGTGCCTTATTCTTGTGCGAATCTGGTGATCCAGGTAGGAAAGGGAAACAAAGGAAAGACAAACCATACTTCCAGTTACATTCCAGATTCTTGCAGAAGTATCAGATACTGAAAGGGCTAGGTAATGCAGCTACAAAGAGTTGATTTTATCATAAGAAAAGATTATATGGATTGAAAAGACATATAGGTGAGGAGATACATATCTCTATACACACAAAGCCCGACAGGGATTATTTACAAGGGCATGTAGCGATAGGACAAGGGGAAATGGCTCTAAACTGAAAGACAGCAGGTTTAGATTAGCTATTAGGAAGAAATTCTTCACTGTGAGGGTGGTGAGGCACTGGTGCAGGTTGCCCAGAGAAGCTGTGGATTCCCCATCTCTGAAGGTGTTCAAGGACAGATTGGCTGGAGCTCTGAGCAATGTGGTCTAGTAAAAGGTGTCCCTGCCTCCGGCAGGGGGTTTGGAACCAGATGATCTTTAAGGTCCCTTCCAACCCAGACCATTATACACAACTCTAGCCCAACTCTACCCTACAAGACTTTGAGAAAACTCTTCCTAAGACTCAGCAAGAGACTTTTAAAATTAAGGATATGCTTAAATGCTTTGCTCAGCTGGGATCTACCTATGCTTTTGCTAGTCTGCAAGTCTAATTAACTCAAAATTATGACTTCCTATTAAGCTTAGCAACTAGGTAAGAGCATATCAAAATTATGGACAGCCCTAACCAAAGAGCTGTTATTTCTTGGGAAGGTACAGGAAGTGGAAAAGATCAAGTATATTGTATATCTCATCTCCTATGGAGGACAGGTAATCTCATGCAAAAAAATTTAATTTAGCAACAACTAGTCAGAAAATGAGAAAACAATTAAGAAAGAAGCATTGAAGAAGCCACTCTTGTTAAAATTTACAATCACATCTACTCTTTAAATTAGATATCATTTAAATTATATATTGCTGCATTTAATTCTTTAATAATATAACTCTGGTTTTGGGTGTCCAGGTATCACTCAAAGAAATTTGTAAAAGCACTATATAATTCCAGACAGTACAGAAAAGTAAACATTATGGCATCTTACAGAAATTTTGGCAAGAAGCAATGGTAAAGCACAAATATGAATTCTTAGTTATGTATTGGTAATAAAACCCCTCTATATCTTTGCTACATAAACAGTGCATATTTTTTAAGCAAAAAAACCACTGTGGTAATTAACAAATAATTTAATAAAAGAGTTACAGTCACCTGCAAATTATGTCCCTTAAAAATTCATTCACATTTTTTATTCAACTCATATCAGAAGCCCCACTCTTGTGATCATTTTAAAGGATTACTTCTTTAGTAGAGCAAAACTACACTCCAAGTTAATTCCTGTATGCATTCTGTACTTATTACGACTAGTAATCACAGTCATTTTTGTCAGCTGGTGATGTCACTCTATCCACAAACATTATCTATGTTAAATGTATTTCAGAATCTAAATTCTACTTAAGACAGAGATAAGAAAAAAGATAGTGTTGAGGTATTAAGTCTATATTTTAGACTCAACTTACTTATTCCAGTTTTCAGGCCATTTGAACCACTGATCAGCTGCAGTTTGTCAGATGCTCAGGTTTTTGAAAATAATATAGCTACATTTATTGCTCATAATTTTAAATATACAAACACATGTGCATTCAAACTTAATCAAACATTAAGGCAGAGATTTTCAAAGCTAATTAAAAGACTTATGCATTCATTTTCCATTAAATTAAGTGGAAATCAGATGTTGAAATATTCTAAGCAAGGCTCCAAATCCCAGCATGGAAATGGAACTTGTTACATCTGCTGAATCAAAGCTAGAGGGTGACAACAGGGCTGGGATTCATTTCACCCCAAGACAGTTGTCTAAATTCATGTGAGATAAAAAGTCTCCTGGAGATATCTGTCTCTTCACTGTCTGTAGAGGGAGCCTAGAGAATGGTTCAGTCTAGCCATGTAACTTTTATAGGGATAAAGTTAGGTAAGATAAATCCTATTCTGTATATCTACCAAGAATTTAAAAGTCAGGAAGAAAACTGGCTGAGGCTTTGAGAGCTTAGTGAAGGACAAAAATACGTGAAAAGCTGGGTGAAACAACTGTATCTACTTTGTCTAGATTTTTACAGTCTTGGCAGGAAAACCTATAAATGATGTTCAAGTTTTTTGCTTGCAATGCTCAAAGATCTCCAGGCTGCCAGGTTCCTGCTGTTTCATATAAAAAGCTCCAAGTGGCAGACAGAAGTTGGAGAACTGGTTAAAGATTTCTGCCAGTATGAAATGCTTTAAATGAAGAAGATGTGATTATTTGCCTGGCTTCCTAACTTTACTCCCCAGCTAGGCACAGTATAAAGGCCCTCTAGCCCTGTTTTTAATCTCATACTGTATTTGGATACAAAATTCCCCTTACAAAAGACGATTAAACTAGAGAAAGAATTGCTCATAAATATATATCTTCTTACACCCTGGGTAATCTGAAATATAAGGAAATCCTAGGTCACAACAACACATATCAAATACCGACATTTCTCATGCATTATCCTGGGACCATCAGATCACTCGGTTGCTCCGTTTCTGTGGTGTAGCACTACCCTTCTCAAGCACATTGCACTCACTACTGGGCATGTGCAGCCAAGACTGATTAATGAAGGAACAGTAATCAGGAGTTCAGGTCGCTTTGACAAAGTGAGGATGGACTGGGCTCCAGACACTTGCATATTCTCAGTGTACACAATGGTTTGCAAGTTTTGGTGGAGAGAAAACCAGGGTAGTGCACTTTTTAAACTGACATTTGCTTCTACAAATTAAAATTCTGATTCAAATGGAGATGTCTGAATCACCTGCTTGCCGTGAAAAAATCTACTTAGAACCAAAACTTTTACTGTTACTGCTGCTATAATATTGTAGAACAGTGTAACAGATCACTGACAAGGCTGTTACGGTTGCTAAATCAAAGGATATACTGTACTGAAAGGCACTGAAAGAAATATAGAGAGAATGAAGCACAGAGGTTGTGATAACAGAGTGGGTTTGTGTGTTTGTTTTAATTATTAACTTTAAATTTTCACTTCAAAAGAAATGGGGGAATTTATGCATGCCAAGATGTGCTCCCTTTCAAAAATTGGTCTTCACCGAGCAAAGTAAGTAAAGCTTTCTTCTAAATGGCATCTCTTATCTTGTCAACCTCATTTAAAGTAAAAAGGCATCAATAGTAATAATAAAATTGCAGCTTGGTGAACAATTCCTTTACAGAAGCCAGCTACTACGTACTGTAACAAATTAAAAACTCCAAAAGTCTATGCAGGTCTCCAGAGAAATGCTATTTAATAAAGCAAACATTGATATTGAATGTGACAGAATTCCATTTGCTTCAGAATCCCATCCAACTGAGTTTGGCTGCAGCTGAAGCAATTAGAGAAAGCTGTGATTTAATGATTATGCTAAAACCCTAGACAAACAAAGCTCTCACCTACCAAGTGGCCACTTAGCTGTATCACTACCACTAGAATGTATAAAAATCCTTGTAGGATTTCATTTGCTGTCAGTCAGCTAGTAACAACATGAGCAATTATTTACTAAAAATGTCTATTTACTAGCTACCCTACTGCTTACACATGAAAAATGTATAAATCTAAATTTAAACAAAGTAAGCAAAGCCAAGTGTGAACTACATGTGTCAGGGAAATCACCCACTAAGGTCATCCTTGTAGCTGAGACCTGATATGATCCAGTTGAAAGCTCATAACAGGTAACATATTTGTTTTAAAATATGTCTTTATGTTGTATATGATAATCTACTGGGGCCTCACCACTGGCTCCGTAAACATTTAATGAAATCTTAAACATCTTTTCATTACAACAGTAGCCTCCTATGAACTACAACCAATCACTTCAGACTCTGTGGACCTGCTAAATCAGTAAAACTGATTCACTTAAGATTTCTTAGTTTGCCAGAAGTGGTATTTGACCTTTCCTATTTTTGAATGCCGTCGAAATTTCTCTGTGTAAAGTTGCAGGACATAAAGAAGTATAAAAAAGTGACAGTTGGAAAACTTGCTTACGGAAAACTTACGAATTTGCTTGGAAACTCCAGTCTTTTTTGGTGTGTTCCTGCCAGCCAACAAGCTACACTGTGAAAAAATGACTAATGGTCTTTCTGATTTTTCATTTTTACGTTAGTCAGAGAGCCAAGTAAGTGACACCTTGGACTGCTGATGTAGATTTTTACCCTCACTGCCTGCCAGGTGAAGGCATCTCCTGACAAAGAGCAAGCAAAGCTTTTGAAAAAGCAGTTTCCTTCCTCCCCAGCTAAGGAAGAGGCTCTAGAGACATGACACACCTACAGCCCAAAAAAACTACCACTGTTGATACAAAATGTTTAAAACCACAAAGAATATGTATCTGTGAGGAAGCTCAAACACACAGAAAAGTACTTTAAGAAAGAAAACAGTTTAGCATAATATGGATAAGTATTCACAAAGTTGCTGCAGAGGAGACTGAAATAACTTGAAGAGCTCATAGAAATGCACCTATTGAGCAGTTCAGACCTATTTTCAAAGATCTAAAACCTCATGTATTAACAATAAAATATACTGTGGGCATACCATTGTTTTTCTGGTTTGATACCGTTGTGCATTTTTAACTAAAATATACAATGGTCATGTTCAGAACCCTAATTTTTTTAAATTACAATGTGTTCCCCTAGAGCGCCATAAACCCAGAGCACGTACAGTTTCAGAGCTTTCCTAAAAGATTTGTGTTCATAGTACCAAAGAACCTGAGAAGGCAGCAATAGCCTTGACAAAGCCAAGAAACTACACAGTCCCATTTCTGGGAACGTGTTAACTGCCAGAGGAGCTGTCAGCTGAAAGTGAGACAGAAAATCAGAAAAGATTCAGTGCTAATGTCTTCTTAGACTAGGGGAACCTTATGTCAAGCTCAGCCCAGAATATATGGATCCACATCAAGCAGCTTGTTTTCTACTAGTGCAATGACAACCACTGTGAGATGTTATCGTATTTCTTTGCACTATGTTTTGTCAGAACCTACAAAATTAGTTGTAGCTGGATCACTCTCTAGGTCCTCAAAGAAATATTATATCAAGATATCACAGATGCTCTTTGGAAGGTGCTGGTTTCAGGTGCTGACTGTTCTTAGCATTCTCCTCCTCTAAATGAGTTCTTCCACAATCACTTGAATTTTACACTGATTTCTATCTTGCACACTGAAGGTCACCTCTCTGCTCTAGAACAAAGTCACTTCTTTTTCTTTTTCTTTTTCCTTTTCTTTTTCTTTTTCTTTTTCTTTTTCTTTTTCTTTTTCTTTTTCTTTCTTTTTCTTTTTCTTTTTCTTTTTCTTTTTCTTTTTCTTTTTCTTTTTCTTTTTCTTTTTCTTTTTCTTTTTCTCTTTTTCTTTTTCTTCCCCCTCTTGCTTTCTTAGTTCTACTTTCCGATTTGTAAAGTTTTTTCTATCTAGTTTTTTCTAGATGCACTGATAGATGTGCACAGACACTTTTTTTTGTTGATATTCTCAGCTTCAATAGTAGTGTCTCCTGGATTAGGTCATCTGCTTCTTAAAATCATGTATCAAGTTATCCCTGATCTGAGGCATTCTAGAACGAATGTGAACTTTTAACCTCCACACGTGAGGTTTGAAAGCTGCAAGAAGCCCATCAGTAACTGCCAGGTCAGCACAGACCCACCATGTATCTCGTGGCATATCAGCAAGGACAAGGGAGTGTACTGAGGATCAAGTATGCTTTTTATTAAGCAAGCACCTCCTTGTTCAGACTCCTGTGAATGCACTTGTTCAGAAAGGCTCAACATCTGGCAGGACTCAGGTCTGGACTGAGCTCCTTCTGACTTGATTCAACCCTCTCCAGTACTGCTGACAATCTAAAGTCTCAATAGACTTGCAGAACAAGTACAGAATCAAAGCAGCTTCCTGGTCTCTCCCTGCAAATACTCATGCACCTTGATCTGAAGGGACCACAAGCAGGATTACACTGTCAGTACTCTCCTCATTCCTCTGCTAATATTCCAAGCACTCATTAGAATCAGTCAAAGAGGTGACACCAAACTGCCCAGGGCACATGGCCTAGAAACTACAGAGATACTGAATATTTTCAGCTGTGTTATGTAGTATGCAGCAGATGAAAGATCCTATGGGTTGTGAGCTGATACATATTGATACAGATACAGATATAGATGACATAGATATAGACATATATAGATATCAACTGAATCCAGTGGTCAAGACGGGACATGAACACAGAAGTGCACGATATGTTGTACATGATGAGTCTCATAATAAAGAATGTCCTAGGGAAATATCTAACCCATCAGACCATCAGCAGCAGTGCCTTGCAAACGTAAACGGAAACATGGTATTCCACAATGTTCCTATGATAATAAGCACAGCAGTCAGGGATAATAAATCTCTCCTTAAGAAATGTAGGGTGAGAAAAAGTGATACAGTATGAAGTAACCGTTGCTCTAAGAATTTATGTTTCCTACTTGAAAAGATCTTTTTGCACTACTAGAAAATGTCCACTTGCCAGTTTTACTCCATAGATTTAAGTAAGTAATCCTTTTTGTACTTCCAAGGTGTCCATCTTTTTGATTTTAAGAGAGAAAAACCCAAAAGTAACTTAAACCCATGGTAAAATCAAGAGAAACAACTTACAGTTTTTCCACTTTGACTACTACTATCATAAATAGCTCTAAGGAAACTACTATGCATCATGTTTCATTATAAAAAAGAAAATAATTTTTTCCATCCAGACAATGACTAAAGTAATTCTGGACACCTTCCTGATCTACAGGGTCTACCCAAGGTGAGATGCAGCAGTGTTTTTTCTGCATGGTGCAGTGCTTGGAGCACACAGAAAGAATTGTAGGTCGAAATCTGAAATTATCAGTCTTTAGTATCTGCTTTCTTTCTACAAGCTTAGAAGAACTCAATCCTCTATTCTTCTGCTGTAGACTTTGCACTCTGTGTCGTGTCCTATCAAAAAGCTAACTTGAAATCAAAGCTCTCAGGTCCTCTAGATAGACAATAAAGTGTGGGCTTTTTAAGAACAAGAGTCTATCCTGATTGTAGCCACGGTTGCAGAGAAAAGTTAGTGTCATGAAATGCATTTAAACATGAGCATTGGAAGAAAGGGAATTCCAAACTCTTTTCTTCTTCAATAGGATGACATTTCAGCCAATAGCATGATCATTCAGAGCCTGACTGCCTTGGCTAGAAGCACGGAATGGTTTACATATTTTAATTGTGTATGTTCATTCTCATGGCCATTAACATCAAAAAAGTGGAAGCTCACTTGTAGGCAGGGTGTTTAACAGAGCATAATTTTCTCATATGGAGAAGAAACCATGATCATAATTGATATTCTCTTATCTCATTCAGCTTCTTTGATTTGAGTGTTGGTAACAAAAGGAAGAGACCTGAACATACCAGAGATGATGCAAGTCTCACTATCCTCTGCTGTGTATAACTTAAAAATTAACAGTTCATTAATATCCAAACATCTGCACCTGACCAGAATTCAACACTAGATTCACAAGCACCTGAGAGTACTGCCTATGTGTTTGTAAAAAGGCCCAGAAGCAGCATGTATTCTATATTATTTCCACTGCCTTCACCTGCAAAAGTGGCATCTCTGCTTCAGTAACTGAATAACTAGATAGAAACTTAATTTTTTTTTTTCTCTAGCTCTCAAAGGGACTGTATTTTGCACCAATATAAGAAAAAATCAGCTTATTTTATCTAATTCATGACATACTACCCAGTGGTAGGAAGGGAAAGATGGCAGTTCCCATTTCCTTCATGCTTTGATAGAAAGTCAACAGAGAAGTAATACAAACTGACAGGTTTTTATGACTGACCTCCTGATACCTACTGGTGCATAAACATGTAGTTGTTAGAACTTATCACTAGGGCCAGGGTTATCCCCTCTTGACTAGGAGTCTGCCAAGTCGTAAATAAATAAGCCAAAAATAGAGTTCTAAAATAATACGTTCTATTTAGTGGATTCTGCCCCTAAAATATCATGTCCCAGAAAAATCTCTAAACAGGAAAGCTGAGATTTCACCATTTCTTGTCTTTAGCTTCCAGATGTTGCACAAAGCTCAGTAGGTAGGAAGGTGATCTAAATGTCTCTCCAGTAGTGTCCCTGAGGGGTCCATAGTGGGACCAGTACTGTTCACTGTCTTCATCAGTGACACAGGCAGTGGGATTAAGTGCACCCGCAGTGAGTTTGCAGACAACTTGAAGCTGAATGGTGCAGTTGACACACCTGAGGGATGAGATGGAATTCAGAGGGACCTGAACAAACTCTAGAAGTGTGCCACAGGAATCTCATGAAGTTCAACAAGACCAAATGCAAGGTCTTGCACCTGGTCCAATGCCCACAATACATGGATTTTGGAGGGCAAAGAAGGAAGAAGGAATGATTAAATTTCAATGGGTTTGAGAACAATCCCATGGGCTGAATGCCAAGGAGTAGTCAGAGACCTTAAAGTCCACTTCACACACACCTAGACTGCTTTGCAACATGACCTGACATACAGTAAGTTGAGACATTCACATAATTTACTTCTAAAGTGGCAAACCAAGTACAAATTAAAACATTAGCAGGAGTGAAGAAGTAACCCCTCTTACCTTTCCCAGACAAAATTAAGAGGAAAAATAGAGCTCATTTCTGTGCCTGTTTTTTGAGAAGAAGTGTTTAGGTCCCTACCCTCAGGGATTTAGGTAGGCAGCTTTGTCTGGGTGAATCCCAGCTCTGACAGGATGCTGAGCTTCCAGAAAAAAACCGAAAATAATGCCCCTTTCTAAAGACCACCCCATCAAGAGTTTGGTGCTCACCTTAGCAAACAGCTAGTTTGAAACTGCTCTGAGGTGCCTGGCTTTCACACTACACTTTACATGGAACCAGCCTGTGGTTTCATTTCATTCTGGGGGCCCTGCACCTAGCTGTGAGATCACTAAATCTCACTTTTTTCCCTCTTAACTGGTTTTAGATAACATCTAATCCTCTCTGCACATGAGAAATAATCACCAAAATTAGCAAGAGCTTTTAACTTTGAGTTTATGAGAGAGGAATATGCCAAATGTACTATACACCCACTCCTAAGAGAGATTTGTGGCTGATCTGAGGACAATTACACTAAAGAAAAGCCCACTGACTTTGCGAATCCCTTCAATTTCTGTGACAGAATCTGTGTGACAGAAATCAGAATTTGGCACTTAGGGCAAATTTGGAACTGACATGGCTCAGAAATGCTTGACAGGTGCTGCCTGTGAAGGGGTCTTCCTATTAGTCCCTTCCAGGGGGAAAGCAAGAAAACCTCTCAGATGGCTTAGCTCTAGAAGCCTCCTTGCCAGGTACCTGCCATATGCCTAAAGGCATTAGAGAAACATGGTTACATTCATTATCATGAGACTAGTTGGCTTTGTTAGAATATCCAAAACAAACCCCACATTTTTTAATGGCCTGATTTGTTTCAGCAGAAAGCTGAATCTTGGTATATGAGCTGTCATATCAGATTCTATTTTATTCTTTTATGTTTACAAAGTATTGCATAAACAGGAACAGCTGGTGTTGATTTATAAACACAAGAGTTGTCTTGAGAGTTTAGGTATTATTTTGCCAACACTTAAGTCTAATCATTTGCAAGCAATTGTTCTGTACCATAGTGGACAGTGGTTCTTCTGCTGCCTAAAGACAAAGATATTTTCTAATAATACTAAGAATGGAATTCTGAATTAGACTTAGAAGAAGGATCATATGTGCATAGGTCTATCTATTTATATATCTGTGTATGTGTCTTCATTCATCCAGAATTTCTTAGAGATTGCCACAACATTCACTGCTCCAACTTTTTGTAAAATTACTGTAGCCTGTTATAAATAGCCAGGCAAAGGCCTTGGTCTCTATGAAAACCTGTGCATTATTTGCACATGTAAGTACCTTGAAGTAAGATGTAGAAATGCAACCAGTTGTTGGATTTAATGTTTACCCGCCTTAACTGGGGCACATTCTCCTCCATTTCATTCACAGTACAGCTGCCAAGTTCTGAAATAAATATTCTCCTGACAACAGTCTCTTCCTTTATGTTATCCCGATTTGCTCCCATTACAGAGGCATGCTGTGCACTGAGGAAAGCAGAAATCACATGATCTAATACCATAAGATCAGTTAATTAAAGAATTTGTTATAAGCTAAAAGATGCCCGTTAAAGTTTCATAGGCAAATTGAATTCCTGTGTCTCCAAGTGGTGGCATTGAGGGTTTTTTTCGTGAAACTCAGACAGTTTTTATCTTATTCTAAGTTTTAATAAAGGGAAACCAAAGACTTGGTTAATAAATCATTAAAAGATAGCAAACAAAAGGCTGAAATAACTGGTGAGCTTTTGCAACAGAGGAAGGCTACCAGCCCAACTCCCAAGGACCTGAGATGTTAGGCAGAGTCTTGTAGGACTTTGAAAGGAGATGGATAACAACATGAAAAAATTTACCAGGCATGGAGAGTCACTCTGGCTAGCTGATCTGAATGCAAAGAGTTGTGGGAAGCTTAAAATACTAAACAACAATAAAACAGCAGAGGATAATGATGAATGCAAAGTAATGCATATGAGGGAAAACAATCCTAATTAGATCTAAACCACAATGGACCCTAGCTATTATCAGGCGGCACAAAAATCTCTGAACCATTATGGATAATTCCATGGAAATGTTGGTTTAATGATATGTAGTAATAAAAAAGGCCAACCACATGCTTTCAGATCGGAAAAAAGGTAACTGGGGATGGGTACAACAGAGCTTTGCAAGTCATAAAAGTTCTGGACTTTCTTTTCTGTGATTAGAGAATGATTATTCAGTCTAAAAATCATCATTGTAATAAATAAATTACAAAAAAAAATCTGAGGACACTTAATAAAATTAGCTCACAGTTTTAAACCCAGTAAGAGGAAATAATTTTTCATACAATGCACAAGCTGTAGAATTCATTGCTGCCGGGCTTCAAGTCACAAGCATAAACAAATTTTAAAACGTATTAGGTGTATTAGCAGAGGCAGAATACATTGGCAATTCCTGAATGCAGTGCTCCAGGCACAACCTCCCATTTGGGATGAGCTGATATATCAGTAAAAAAAATGTAAAAATGTTTGGTCATTTCCCAGTTTTGCTCACTTATCCTTTCCCAATCCATCTGCTGCTGGTGGCAGGATAGTTGACATCTGACCCTTCTTCCCCACAAATCTTTCCTTCTGCAAAGGCTGATTCCAAGGCCTGATCTTCTGTGTAGTAAATATTAAATCCTGTAACTCCCTTTGACTTCCAGTTTCATATCAGTGTCTCATCCTCAATTAACTGTTTCTCTCCTCATATCCCTTTCCCCCTTGCTTTCCACCAATACTTCCAGAGATAGAATGATTTCTTTTCTCAGCTGATTCCACTCTCCCACCTGCCTTCATTACACTTTCTTGAAGATTTTTAAGTTCACCCAATGTGATGCTTTTCATAACAACTTTATAAGACAAAGAGCATCCTCCTGCCAAATTTCAAATCCTTATTCCCAAACAATAGGATGGGCAGCAGAAGGAGGGAGGGGAAGCTACAGCTATTCAGAGCAAGGTTTGCCAGGACTTTTCAGTGTGGTGGAAAAATATATATATTCCCATTGCCTAATGCCTGGAAATGTTTGAATAATTTTTTCTGAAATTTTCCAAAACAGATTCAACTGAGAAGAAAACCAGTGTGGAAAGCTTCACCTCATAGGGATGCCAAACAGTTAAAGTCTGGCAAAGCTACCAGCAACTGCAAAGTGGGAGCTATCATGGATAACATTAGGCAACCTTAGTAAAACCTTATCTATTGCAGCACCAAAGAGAACAAAATGTAGCACAAAAAATGTGATTACTGATGCTTTTGATATAATGAAAGCATAGATTTCATTGATAGATTTTGGTAATCATTTCATTGCATATTATTTTAAGAGTGCATTATTTTATTTTGCAAGATGTCATCGAATTTAAAAAATCCTTTTTGTCATGGGCCAAGAGGACTTTTAAAACTAGAAGTAATGATAACACTAGCCCCGGCAATGACTGCAAAAAATAATCTTCTGCAATTTTCTTTGTTTGCAAGTATCCACAAATTTTTTTAATGACTGTATGATGATTGATTTTCAAAAATGGGAAACTAGCCGTATTTAAAACGTGCCCTACTAACTGAAGAAAAGCCAGTTTTAAATGCAGATAAATAAAGGGATTCACAGCTAAGATTGAGGCTGGAGGCAGTAATTTACCCTACTGAGCACAGTGAAGCCCCATTCACCTCCTTGGTGATGGCCAGCAAGCACCACCTTTCAGCCTCTGCTGCCAGGCCACCACATCACTCAGCGCTGGCACTGGGGGCAAAGCAGGGCACACAACACCGAGGCACTCGGACTCAGCAGCTCCTCTAAACCAGGCCATGAGACCAGGGCCAAGGCCAATCAGCTGCAAGGACTTGTACAAAGTCCCTCTCTTTTCTCTGGCCTCTCATACGTGACTATCAAGAGATGCTGTATAGATATAACCAAAATAGCAAAATATAGATTTGCATATGTGCCTTCTGAGTTTCCTGGATTTTCCATTCTTTTTAAAAAAATAGTGATCCATTAAGATTAACCTTTATTAATTATATCTAAGGAGATAATTACACTCCTAAACTAACTAATAATGGCCAAGTTCTTAGTTCCCTGGAAAGTGGTTAAAGTGTCTTGTTTATGGCTCTGTAGATCAGAAGAACTTTATTTTTCACCGATCAAGAAGACTTGATTGAGATCAATTGCTTGTTTTTTGAATGTAAACGGAAACAGTTTCCAGATGAGAGAAAGGCTACCACCGGTTTACAAGATCTGACCATTAACAAATCTACCAGTTTTGATGCAGAATTCTTGCAGGGCATGTTCACATCAGGGCCTGTGATGTACCTCCCTGTATTTACAACTCAGGGACACTTTCAGAACTTCTCTGTCACTAGCTTAAAGGTAAAGGCAAGCTATGTACCATGTGCATCTTCTCCCAATAAAAGCTTCCAAAGGGAAATCCCACAATAAACTTCACTGAATTTTACAGAGATAAAATATTTAAATCTTCATGGGTTCACTTCAACTGGACTAATACAGGGGTGATTTGGGCTGTTGTAAGAAGATGCAGTGGACAACAGGTCTGTGACTTGCATTTGAAACATGAGAAGTTATTCCGCAGGCTGAATGAATGACACTGGAAAACAGGTGACAAAAATACTTCTCAGAGGAAACCCCAGGTCCTGCCCCATCATTTACAGTCCTGCCTTCCCTATGAACCAGCCAATATACTAGCATTTAAAAATAACCTTGCACTGTGAATTAGCTGTCAAGTAGCTTAATTTTTTTCAGCTGAAAAGAATTTTAAGTTCAAACACAGCAGAGCCATTCTCAGCTGGGTTTGATTCCTTTCACTAGAAGAGATTCTGATTCTCAGATTGAGGACAGAGAATTCAGGTTTTCTGCTCAAAGAAGGCATCTGCTGGACAGGTAATCAGAAATTTTTATTTTTTTTTTGTTGCTTTTTTCCTTCCCCTTTTGAAACAGATCAAATTTCATACAGAGAATCATGGAGAAACAATAAACATGGAAGCCTAGAATAGCATTTTTGCAGAAACAAGTTTCACGATAGAATAACACTTTAATTTTTTCCAGGCTTCCCACAGTATTGCTGGCAAGCCTTGAAAGCTGTAGAAGAGCAAGCAAACAGATTCCAAATCTCTGCCATAGGCCGGATTGTATTCAGCCCTGCATGGGACTGCAAGAAGCGAGCCCAAGGGGACAGAAAACAAAGAACCTCCTCCTGTGCTGAGGCATAAAACAGCAGGGAAACATGAGCACTGTCTCATGCAAAGATGAATCATGACATCAGTTGCTCCCAAAAAGGGCTGGGAAGAGTTCAGGAGTGACTGGCAGTTGTCCCTCCTTGGCAGTGGCCACCAGAGCTGTTCAAACATGAGAAAACATCTTTGCAAAGGACTGCTGCATTTCACCTGCCAAATTTCTTTACAACTCCTGAGAGGACCTCTGCCAAAATGCACAGAGACATCTTTAAAAGTAAGCCCTTCCTCTTTTAAGCGGTGTCCAGCACAGGCCCCAGTATCAGTCAGCTTATGGAAGAAATGTCTGAATCCCAGGAAATAAGAAATTCCCTGAAACAAGCATCTAAGGTGTGGACTGACTACACAGACTAGGCTTCTAAGAGATTTTTGGTGGGTTTATTTTGGTTTTAGGTTTTGTTTTCAAAGTGTTTTTACATCTATGATCCTAGAAGCTGAGGAAATATTATTTCTAGGGGAAAAAAAGGTTTCAGTTTTTTGGAACACTACCATCATATACTTGGAAAGAAGTAAAATATTCTGTCATTCCCTCCATGCAAGGCATAAAATGAAGAATGGGTGGTTTGGTTTTGTCACACAACTGTTGAAGGTGAAACCAAAATGTGCTTGTTGATCCCCCATCTAGAAGACTGGTATGCTTTTACAGCTCATTCTTAATTCAGGTAAACATTTATGCAGCATTGTCAGGACTTCTGAATTCAGTGTCTGTATTAGCAGATTTACAAACTAACTAAAGTAATTGATACAGTCTTTCTACTGAAATATAACCTCTTTTAGACAAAACACTGCTACTTATTTAGCACACATGCTTTATCACTGTTCATGTAAACCAACTAAACAATTAAAGCAAAGTAAATGGGTCAGATTGGATGGTGGGAATAAAACCATCTTCTTAACCACCAAACAAATCCTTGCCTCTGAATTCTCTCTTGCTTCTTCCCATTTGTTTGTTTGTTCAAACATCTAACTTTGCTCCTAACCCAAACTGTCAACTACAGAGGATAGTTAACAGGATAAGAATAATAAGGGAAAATAATTTCCTGAAGAGACCTGATGGTAGTTCAGCAATGCCATTTTTTTTTTGCATAGATTTCTGCCAGTGCACCTCCTCTGCAGGAAAATCTGATGAAGATGGGTATAATCAGAAGACCTAAAAAATTTGCCCCTGCTTTTGTAAACAGCAAACCACGTTCCATGTAATAACTTATCAATCTACTCATATGAAAACAGTTTCCTTTTTAATTATACAACAACAAGACTCCTTTATTTTCAGCAGCATTAAAAATTAACAGTATTTTTAGTAGTGTGCTTTTTAGTTATATGACTCTTTCTTCTAAAAATAAACACATTGGAAATTAGTTTATCAGCATTAAATGAAGATATGCATAAAATTATTCAAACAGTAGAAATGATCCTTTTGCAATCATCGACTAAAATATGCAATTCACTTTCTTAAATTATATTAATATTTAAAACTGCTAAAACATCAAAACACCACATTTTTATCCTGTACAGCTTAGTTCACAAGTGTTTGACTCTTGTTGATATATTGTGACTTTAAAACACAGGTGCATAGGTTAGATGGCAGCCTGTAACAAAAACGCCACCGAGCAATCTTCCTCTCTCGGCTGAATATATGGAGTTTCATTCATATATACCAGCTGTGGATGCAGTAGCACAATCATTTGTTACAGCCAAAGAAATGCCAAAATTCTTATATGATATAAAAACCATGCAGCCCTCACAATTTTAAAGCAGGATGCATTGATGCATCCTTCACAAACAAACAGTCAAACAACTATTCTTGGTGACACAGAACAGCTGACAGTTTTTAGTTTACATCTCTCAGTGAATACTCCTTTCTTCCCCTTACACTGGCCCCTGGCATGTTTTATATGAGGATATTTAATAGACCCCATCAGCTCACAGTACACAAGGCACAGAATTGGTTGCCTTTACTGAATAGGCTGGGAAAGCTGCCTCAACAAATCTGTTCATGCTTAAGGTCTGGTCACTGCCAAGTGACGTGCTCAAGACGGCTGCCTTTCCATCCTCTGCTGTTAGTTTAACTGCACATTCACAGCAGAAAGGACAAAAGATATACTCTACAACTATGCCCAAATGAGAAGCAAGACTGCGCTTAGGCCCAAAATTCAACCCTGCTGGTGCAGAGCTGGTGTCTAATTTTCTCTGGCTCAAGAGATTTGAAACAAAAAAAAGAGTCCTGAATTTAATCAGTCCTTAGGAGTCTAAGAGACTAGAGAAGGCTCAAGGTTACTTAGAGATCTTCCTTCTATTAGTTATAGTAAATACATTTAAGCAATAAATACATGTGAGCAGAGAAAAAAAAAAAGAAGACATAAAATAATAATAATAGATGCAAGGTTGACAGTGGGGCAAAACTGATGAAATTGCTGGAGGATTCTGTCCTTATATAAAGACCCAGTCAGGCTGCCAAGGTCAGCTGGAGCTTGGGTTATCTGTTGCCTGAGGCTATTCTACCTTGTTTTTCATTCAGGGATCATTGTTCTTCGGTTGTTTACGTGGATTTTATTCCACCCTTTTCTTCATACTGTCTTCCCTTTTCAGCTTGCAGTCCCTGCGGCACACACCAGAAGCCCATCCTGGTTGTGCACCAAGAAATACAGACTACTCTAATGGGAAAGAGCAGCATTAAGTGAGAACAGTTTTCCTCTTTAAAGAAGAGAAAGAGACAGAGAGAAGGTATTTAACAAACCCTTTGTGGAAAGTGAAAAATTCACTAATTACTTTTAAGGACGGTTCATGTATCTAACTGGGGAGGGGGTATCATTTAAATATCTTTATCACCATAAACAAGGTAGTTAAACAAAAACAGAGTTTTTCTTGTATTTTAATGCCATTTACATTTATCTGTACTTAGAGATTCATCAGAGGGAACATGATAAAGGAGAAATGATGGAGAGGAGGAAAATAAAGGGGAGAAAGAAAGGTAGATAACAAGGTGTACATTATATCATACACATAGCAGAATAACTGTGATTTTAGAGTGGAGGTTTTAGGTAAGATTTTTACAGTGAGATGTTGTATAGAGTTGGGCAGGGAAAGACCAAGAGACCTGAATCTCCATTATGAGTCCTACACTTATCTTTTGCATCACTTAAAACCATTGCAACATAAGCCAAAGCTTTCTTATTTCTTCCTTTAGGGTCAGTATCTGTAGAAAACTTTACAGAAAAAACATGCAATACATTGAGCTTTCACAGGAAAAATCATATCAAGGGCCAGAACTGAACCCAGCTATTAGCAGTGCCACCTCCCGTTGACTGAAGAGGGAACTGGACTTGCTTCTATCAAAGCTGACTTTGGCAGAGGTACTCCCATAAAGCCATGTACTAGGCTTCCTTACCCTTTTCTCTCTGTGGAATCTGAGATGATTTTTAAGCTGCTGCTTGACTTACATGCCCCTGAAGGCAAGAAACAGAACTAATTTAATATTTTGCCCACCTTGGAATTCAAACTGGGGATTTTTTGTGCAAGAAAGGGGCAAAAGATTGAAATTAAAAAGAATAACAATTAGTGTCATTAATGTAGCCATTATTTTCTGTTTAAGCTTTGTGCCAGCTATATTTCTGTATTTTAGGGACATTCCTTTTTTCCTTTTTTACATTGGTTCCAAAAGTTTTTGCATCCTCCAGGACAATTAGAACTTCCTGATGAAATAAGCAATGTATAAAACTTCAGGTTAAAACTACTGCACACATTTGGAGGATAGTATGCATAGAAGGAATCCCTGTAAAAATCCAAATAATCTGTTACTTAGACATGAAAGATAATCACCACTGGAAGCCTAAGGAGCCTAGATTTTTAAAAGATTGCTTGACCCTTGAAATCAGATAGGAACAGTTCAAAGTTCCTCAAACACTTCAGAAGAACCAACTAAAAAATGGTTCTACTCTGCCTAAATTTTATACTTTCCATTATAAATATGTGTTAAACCTATTTTTATAATGCAATAAAGTTTGTATAGCAGAATAAGTATACAGCATAGCCTTTGGCAATGGCTGTTGTTGTAGAAAATAATTTAGCAAAACAGAAACATCTGGCAATTTTTTATCAGCAGAAGAAACTTCATTTTCTTTGAGAAAAAAAATCACATAACATGGTCTGTGTGCACACAAAGTTCATTCACTTTCCAAAAAAAAAAATTCAGTAGAAGCTTTGAAAAGCACTTTCCAAACAGTGAACCTCATCAGAAATGGTTGTATGGCCCTTGTATGGGATTTACAAAATTCTTTGTGTCAACAGCATTAATCAAGGTCACTATTTGATTCAAGATCTGTCCCTACACCATGTCAGTTGTACAGCTTTGGGAAAAGATCTTTAAACCTCTGTAGAAAGGACTACATGGAAATAGCTGATAAACTGGTATTGATTTTCACATATCACCCTTGTCAAAAGGATTTATTGATGTGTCAATGCATGTTGTGGCAAGGATCATAGCAGGATAGCTTTAAAGGATTTATGGTGAATCTACAGGCTTTAATACACTCTGTGGTAAATAACTAACAAGTACTGTGTATATTGATTCTTGTCATGTGGTCAATGGAATCTTTAGCCCACTAATTGTTCCTATTGACAAAAGGTTCATGATCTAAATGCGCAACAGAACATCACTCCTAACCAACATTGCTCCAAAGATGCTTTTCTTCACCATTCACCCCCACCAGGAACAACGCTAAACACAGAAGTATTTATCAGCACTCTGCCTTACTAACTTCGCTGGAGCCTGGTTAGTGTTTAGATCCCTGTTCTCCCTCCTGCAGTGCTTCCATGCACCTTTAAGTATCTGTAACTCAATTGAAAAGTTGCAGGACAATTAACTGTGGTTACAACTTTCATCTGAATTATTCCTCATTAGGACTTTTAAGCGGGCATCTTACTTCAAGTTCAGACACTTGCATTCAGAACTATTAGTGGTTTATTATTTTCAACATTTTAAAAATTCAATATTTAAATATATGTAGGTACATAGATGAGACTACAGTTTGATGTATGCAAAGAATTTTCTGAGAAAAGTATTATTTTTGTGTTTCTATAGGTGTGTGCTCATTCTTGGCAGCTCAATGTCTGAGCTGTGACTTTTAATTTTATTACCTATCAACAAAGAAATAAACAATTAAATAGTTGTAAAAAGATTTATCAAGTGTACTGCTAGTGTAAAACCAATACCCAGAACTAATATAGCTGGTAAAAGAACTATTAGTTAAACAATAAGTAAAATTTCCATTCAGACTTAAGCAGAACTAGGTAAATACAGTGTGTGTATACAGAGCATTATCAATTCATTCCATTAGCATTATGTCTTCCACTGAGTAATAAATACAGATTACAATGTTTTTGAATGTCTGTCAGATCAGCCTGTCTCTCAGTATCTTAGACACATGGAAAAAAACCCACACTCATAAAAACCCCAACACTCCAAGACAAAACAAACAAAGTAGGCAAGCACTAAAGCTTGCTCTCTAAAAACTGGTTTGTATCCCTCTATCTCCTCAACCGCTTGAAAAAATATAACATTAAGTTTATCAGAGTCAGATTCATTTGTGCCAAAGACAGAAGAATAAACTAAAACTGAAGATTCCTCAGAGCAAAAGCAGGCTTTTTTCTTCTACAAACCAATCTGTAAGATTCAAGATAGGGATGGCATTTCAAACTTAAGTTTAAATACTGATAGATCATATTGAAATTTAACATTACTTTCTTTGTTTGGCTTTTTAAAAATTATTATTTAGCTGAACTTTTAATTGCCTTTGTGTCTTCCTACAGCAAGTTTGAAAGCCCATTTAAGAAGTGCTTTTGCCTGAGCAGTGCAGATTATTATTGCCTTAAGTTTGCTCTGCTTTCCTAAAAGGGCAATTTGTGGCTTGTGGGGAGCAAGTTTGTGGTAAAACAGACGGTCTCGGTGTCTGGCCTACTTTAAGGAGGGTTGACTTGAGATGGCACTTCACATCAGATCTATATGAGCCACTCATCAGCTTGATATCTACAGAAAAACCCAACAACTTCCTAAGTAAATATTTCCCAGTTAAAGCATGCACCCAACCTGATACTCGTACATACATCAAACGCATGGGCAGAGAAACTGTTTCTAGCACATTGTAACAAATGCTAAATCAAGTAATTTTTAGTAAAATGCCAGAAAGTTAAATCTATAAATGTATTTAGTATTTGTGCTGTCATGAGAACTTGAGCCAGTCTGTGTTACTGAGCTCCTTTGGACCTTTTATTTCCAATAACTTTTAGGTAAAATGATGTGATCAAAAACATAGTTTACTGAATCCACAAGAAGTCAGAGAAAATGTGCTCATACATTTTATCTTGACTGAATTAAAAATCTCAATAAACCTGATTAATAACACTGAGGTATGTTTATGTATATGCCTAAATGCCATTTACTTTAGCAGATCTTAACAGCTCTGCTGTACAGGGATCCTTTCCTCAAACAGAACCTTCATTATAGGGTAGCTACTCATGGCCTCATTTCTTTTACTTATAAGTTTTTACCACTATATTATAAAATTATCTTTTTGCCACATTCAGGTCATGTGTCTTAGAAGCAGTGGATATGAATATAACATAGAGCCTGAATACCTTATATCTAGGGTAACAACATCAGCAAAAGGGCAGAAAAGGAAGTTCTTAAATCTTTCCAGCATTTATTAATCCAAGGTCTCATTTAAAAAAAAAAGCTACCTTTTCAATCATACACACACAGAGCAATGATTTAGTTATGAATAAATAAATTTTAACCTGTTCAAATTCTATTATTTAATTCACATAATACCTTCATTAAGATCCAGCAATCCTTCTTACATCATAATACATAAGTAAAATAGGAAGTTATTAATAGAGTATACTATGAAGGGTAATATAATCAATATGTCCTGGTTTACAGGGTTAGAAGCTATGATTAATTATTGGTATTGTTCTTTACAACCTCCTGATGAGAATAATAATAAAATACCACATGGGACTTCACCATTTACTGCTAAATTCAATATTTAGCTAGTAATTTAACTTCATCTGAATATAATTTTCAGCAGCTCTTTAGACAGCCAAATTTTACAACTAAACAATACAAGCATCCATGGCAGGCAGTATTGTGCATGCTTTGCAAGAAGCAGGAAAGGGACTAGTTAAAAGTGCTGAAAAGGCAGCACAGAGCAAGGAGATAAGTATCCTGCATCTAAGATGTGGCATTCAAGCATGTAAAATGCAGTAAAACCCACCCCCCCATTCTTATAAGTTATTTGACAGGCAGAAGCGTAGTTGGAGAAGTCAGAATGATATATGACCTTCTGCTGGGATTTCTGCAGTTACATCATAGCTGTGTACAGTGCCCCACAAAGCCCCTTATATTTTCTCAAAAGCACAAGCTAAATAACAAGGAAGTTGCAATAAATTATATTTAAAAGCAATGCAAAAGAAAAGGTTCTAATTAAGAAACTTTGGGATGCCTTCTGATACCCGGATTCTCAGTTAATTGTGATCATTCACTCTTCGAAGAAGTAATTTTCTTCTTCATCTTGTTCCACTCCATGAGAACAACATTGAGTCCTATGGCACAGGATACCAGCGGGGTGGCTAAAAGGTGAAGATTAGTAATATAATGCTGATCAAGGGAAGCGAGGTTTGGAAAACGGGTTTATATCTGGTAGATAACTAATATGCCTGCTTCTTCCAGGCCAGAGCCATCAGAGCCAAAAGCAACCTCAGAAGGATGGGTTTAACCATCCCCATCTTACACTTCTCCAATTTCATTAATATTCTGTAAATTTTAATATGTACAGTTGTAGAATATTTTAAAGAACAAGAAAGTGATAGAACAGAGAGTATTTTCATAAAATGCAGTTGACAATGATGCATATGGTGTTTGCTGGGGACATTGCCTGGGCTGATGAGAGAGAAGACACTGAAGTTCCACCATGAGATATTTTATGTTTTCAGTAACTATCAGCACTGCCACTAAAGGCTGATCTGCAAGTGTCTCCTGTGTCCAATTATCACTACCCATTTTGGTAAATGACAAGCTATCAGGACAAATCTGTCTTCCAGACTCCTTCTGGGTATTTAAACATAGCACATTTCCCTGTTTCAAGCTAAATCTGTGGGCATAAGCACTATAAATGCAGTTTACCAAATTTATGGCAACACTGCCTTTCTTTTGAAGAAACCAAAAACCTTTTTATGGTTTGAGTACAGTTTCTCTCTTTTCTTTTTTTAATATAGAGATAGTTTGATTCTTTCTACATCACACCAGGTCAGAGAATGAAAGCAAGACTTCAGAGGAAACAGGTAAATCAACCCACTTTCAAAGTGACTGTAAGTTGCAGCAATAAATAGGATTCTACTAAATATGCATTTCTACCTGATTATTCATTTCCCCTGCATATCAGCCCAATATGATAACCCAGTCTCTTCAAACTACACTGTGTGCCACTCTTTGCTGGCACAATTTGGGCTCAGCTTCAGACTAGTTTCTTTGGGCAGGACTGTGAGCTATTTCTTAGGTCTCATAGAAGACAAACAACAGATTTCCCAAAGAATCCCCAAACCTCTATGCTTTCCCCTGGGAATGCTGTCTCCACTGGACCGAGAGGCTTTTCCTCTACCATACCAGAGATTTTCCCTCTTCATACACTACTATTCTTACCTGAGAGAAGAGGTAAATAATAATATAAGATTTACCTCTTTAAAGGCTTCCCTGGTGATGAAAATGTTTGTTTTAAAACATTCCCAATGTTAAAATGTTAACTGTCATCTGTAATGCATTCATAATTAGAGGTGCCCTTAAAGATGTGTGTGAAATTCAAGCGGGCAATTAATCTTACTCCGACCACTGGAACACACTGCCCTGAGGTGGCTGGCAAGAGCTGTAAGGCTGATTCCAGGAGCACACCCATTGCTGCTTTCTGCAGTGGCCATGCTGGGGGAGAGACGGAGAAGGGAAGCAATTTCTATACAAGCCTGACTGTTCCCAGTGTCTTGATTACATTCTCCTGTGCCGTCCAACCAACAGTGCATAGAAGACAAGCAGCATCCTAGAAAGAGTCCCCACTTGTGTCCTCAGGCAAGCCTTCTCTGTAAACAGCGAGGCAGGCATCTCAGCTACCTTCTCAGGCTCCTCAGAACCACCAAGGAGCAGATCATTTCACACTTAGACTTCAGTCACATGCTCACAGTGTAAGTACAGTCGAGAGACTCCAGTCAAAGGCACAGCCCTAGGCAGCATTACAACAAGGAGAAGCTGCAAATTAACCTACCAAACGTACTCGGGAGGCCACAGAATATCCCCAAAAGGTCAAAAAAGTAGTTGAAAGCCGTTAATCCCCAGAACCTCTGGGATACCAAGTTCTGTGCCATTCCTGCTTAGCTATCCAAGCAGATTGCAATGTTTACTTTTCTTGAAGTATGTTTCCAACTGTTTTCAACTTGAAAATATTTTCCAAAACCCCCTGGCCCTGCCAGGAGCAAACGTTTTGGTGCCTGTCAGGATTGGGGCTCAGTGCTCAGCTCCTCTCACTTTCTGGTACTTCCCCCGTGAAATGGGGAGTTACTGCTTCTTCCCAGCCCTGTTAACCTTGTTTATTTAGATGGAAAACTTGTTGGGAGAGAAACTGTCTCTCACCATATGTATGTAGACTACTCCAAACAATAAGGCCTTTGCCTCTCCAGGCACTATCAGCATTTAAGTAAGTAAGCCAAGTGATGATAATTCTTAGAGAAAAATGCAGGGAAAATAACCTAAAAATCACCAGAATTGACATAAAACTCTCCAGCAGATGGGGGCCTAGCACTCCCTGAGGGCCCTGCTTATGTGAAGACCAGTTACTTGTAAACATTTATAAATTCTGGCAAATATGTACAGCCTTCCACAGAAGCAATTGCATTCCCCTTCTCTTGCATCAGAGGCAGCTGGTGCTGTCTGAAATACACCCCATCTTTACGCCATAACTACATACACGTATGTGCCTGTAAAATGAGTTCTTGTATGTGCTGAAGTGTTGAGGGCAAGGAAAAACTCCCATGAAAAGATGGTTCTAAGAATCATTATTTTTGATTAAAGTATCACCTGTGCAAGACACATAAAGCAAAGCTATTGGCTTACTCAAGTTACATTAGATCTCCCAGCCAAGCTGAGTTGCACTGTTCATTTACTGGTAAGGGCATTTTATCCTAAAGTTTGCCTGACAAAAAATGAAAATCTGTTTTCCAAAATACAAAATGGCAAATTATAATGTCCTACTCAAGTGTTTCAAGTCGTAAGTCATTTATGTTTATAAAATATAGTGGCTTTTGAATACTGTAATAAAGTAAGAAAAATCAGATTCAAATTAACAGACTGCAATAAAATCAAATAGCAAATATAACTCTGTCATGGTGAAAAACCAAAATATTATAGGAAGAGAATTATTAAAATTATCTTTACTGATAGCAACAATCACGAAACAAAATCAGTACTTTAACTCGCCTATAACAACTATACTAGCAAAAAGGACACCCAACAGGATCACAGTTGCAATACACAAAAGCCAAAGAAATCTAACTGGAATGAGACACCCGGCTCCCATCTGCTGCTCTGAATGGCTCCTGACCTGACAGAAACCCGTGGCAATGAGGTTTTCATTAGGGAACAGGCACTGAATAACTACCTGAATAAATATGACTTACCTGTAATGGCATATTTCTAGAGAATACAGATATAAAGAGTACAGTGAATACCAATGGTGCACAAAAGCCACCACACAGTCTGAGAACAAAAACTCTGCCTTCATATATTTGGGAATACACATAATAAGGACAGTGGATTAAAGCAATCAAGTATTTACCTTACACTGCCTGTCAGGCTTTGAATCCCTGCCCCATGGCTCCCAGAAAAGCCCTCAGCAGTTTGCAGGGCTGCATCATTGAACCTGCACTGGCAGCCCCTCAGCTGCAGAGCTGCTCTCAGGGACCAAGCACCTCCTGATCAAGCACACCACCAGCTCAACCCTTCCTGGCACAGTTAAAAACAAACTTTCCAGCACCCTTCTGATTTTGTACATTCACCAGCCCCTGCACAGCACACAACAATCCATCAGAACAACAGGTTGTTATTTCCATGTTTGCATTCCCAGTCCTTGCAGTGCTTTGAAGGCTGATGAAGATTTCCCAAAGCATCAGCTGTGATCTGAAGAGAAGCACCTTGATTAGAGAGGCACTGAAGAGCAGCTACAGAGTCATACAACTCTGTCAGTCTGAAGAGTGAGGCCTGATGGCTGTTATCTCTTTTCCCACCAAGATGAAGAGGAAACTCACTTGGTGTTTCTAAAGTACAGTTTTGCTTAATTATGCTGTCTGATCACTTTAAAGCCCTATTTGCACACAAACATTATACAAATTAACTGTAGGAGAACAAGCTAACTGATAAGGGTGACTGTGCAGATGGGTTTGAATTTCTTTCAAGACAGAAATTATTTACATCTGTTTTGAAACATTTGAAGCATCTGAAGCTGCGCTGTATCCTTGCCTCATGTCTGGATATAACCTGTATAGTCCAGATTTCAGGCTTTGCATGAAACTCAACGGCATCTAAGACTGCTCACAGAACAGCCACTCTGTTCCAGAGAGAAAACAGCTTCCTCAAAGCCAGGGAGAGCACCTAGTGCTGCTCTGCTTTGTGTCCAGATCAGTCTGGTGGGACATCTCTAGGGAAAAGTTGCCAATGCAGCTGTAAATATGGTGTGCTAAAATTTGCATGTAACTCTTGGGTGTTACTTAACCTGCTGAGGTAATGAGCTGACTGAGAGGCAAGGCAGCAGGGGAGGATGAGGGAGGGGAGGCAAACAACCACGGCTCCTGAGGCACTGTTGGTACCAGGGGCTGTTGCTTTCCTGAAAAAGATGAAGCACGTGAAAAATTGAGGTAAGAGTGGGAAGGCCTGGGGGAGAGCACAGGTAGCAAGGACAGTATAAGAAGCAAGGGAACAGCCATGAAGGCAGGACCAGCCAGAGCAGGGAACAGTGCCAGCAATCATGTTGATTACTTATTTTTATGCAGTCTATAGTTCACAGTTACAAGCTGTGCTTCTACAGACAGGCAGTGATGGCTATTGGAAAGTTTGTACTCCAGATACACAGAAAGCAGAATCCTTGAATGGATTCATGTACAACTTACGTAATTTGTTTTCTGTGTAATAGCTCTCTCCTGCATGCTAGAATCTATTTCTTCTAATGCAGGTGATTCCTAGCTTGCTTTCTGGGTTACAAATATGGTCTGCTTGGGGTCCAGAGATGCTCTCTCTCCTCCTTCCCCCCACCTTCACTCTTATTCCGAGTCAAGCCAGTGTAAGGGATTTTACAAAACGACGCAGTTATAAAGGAGTCAATATCAAATTACATTTACATTTTAAGGAGTTTTAGGAGAGGTATACAAGAGTATTGTTCATCTCAGCTTGTTCTATATAGGGAGGCTTAGAATAACATTGCAAGTGACATGTCTACTCCGATAAAACACTAGAGGGCTTGGATGCCATCTCGCACTTCGGCAGAACAGTAAATACAAAGAGCCTTACTATGGGAATATGAATATTCACTAGCAACGGAGAGAGGTGAATTGTTATGCAAGTGGCAATATCCACTGCATACACTGAAATTCCTCTTGCTTCACTCTAATGCACAATGTTCCTCTGCTTCTAGATGGATGTATCGGAATATACTTTGTGCTGTTAGCATTTTTATAAAATCTGACATGAACAGATTTAGTTTAAAAAAACCCCAAACAACTGAATACCACATTATTTTTAATACATTACATTAATCAGCTCGTTATAAACAGCTCAGAGAAGAGATGTTTTTCTACAAGGTTAAATACTTCTCTCTGCAGAAAGTAATAGATGAGTTAAATACAAACAGGAAAGCTTAGTGAGGTGTAAAGTCTCATATATGAACTTCAAGTGATGCAATTTTAAACTGACCTAATACTATCTTAAGACTTAAATTATTTGAAAATCTCAATCATAATATTTGTTAAAGTATCTTACAATATTAAAAATCAGAAAATGGGATCAGAAATTCTCTGAAATGTGTAAGGGAGGTCCAAGGTCCATATCCATCTTCAACTTTGATACTCAGCACAGCTATTACCAAGCCTCCAGGAAGAATTTCAATAAAATAGCCATAAAACCCACTAGTAGATCTGCTGGAAAAGGGTCCACAAAAGACATTACTTCATCACTTGGACATAGTAGGAAAGCCAAGTTTGAAGTCAGCCTATAATCACTGGATGGACTTCACAAACAAACAAACCACTGAGAATGGGCTAATGGAAGAGAATAATCTGGACAGAGGAAGTAGTACAGAAAAAAACCCCAACCAATTACTAAAACACATTATATTATTAACTGTTACCACACAGTATGACAAGGCAAATAAGGAATAATTTAACTGAAGCATTTAGCCATTTCTCCTGCTTGCAACTGTCTGCAAATAGGCTCCTATTATTATTATTACTGTTACTCTTCAGAGTTGCTCAATGAACAGTGTATTGAGCACATCTCAGCATATAATGTTTGCAGCTGTTCACAGGGCATATTCCTTAGATAATTCGTTAGATGCAGTTCAACATTTGCACTGTAGAACAGTCTATGTAAAGCACAGAATAAAGTTTATGTTCCCTGACTAGCTAATATAAGCTTATAAACAATTTTTACCTGCAACTCACTGCAAAAATAATTTTGTTTAATTTAATCTTGGCTCTATCTTCAACAATAGAGCTTTGCAAACCTTCACTTCAGCAATTCCTTGGCAACAGAATTTTTCATTGAAAATCATCACAATGTCTACAGTTGATAAAAAAAAAGCCTGCAGGTGCATTGTGATGGACTTTGGTCTCTTTACATTTAAATTTGGAATAAAGATAAGCCCCAAGTAAAGGCTTCAAGTGTCTTTTTGTTGTGTTAAGAGACAGCAAGGAAAAACACTTGCATAAGTGCATTGAGCCCCAAAAGCCACTTATGTGCCATGTTCTGCACATGGTAGCAAAGAATTCAGAAGTGAGGCAGATAATATTCTACAGAGATGCATTAGAATACTTCTCAATCTAAATTTCTCAAGACCTCCATTATAGCAATAAAGCTCACCCCAGTAATTTTACCCTTCTGAATAGGCTGAACATTAACTAAATCAGAATCAAACCACTCTGTGAAGCTTAGGAAAAAAAAAAAGCTAAACCAAAGCTTCTATGAAGGAACAACTTCCAATAACAAACACAACTTTACTGTTATTCTTTCCCAAAACTATGACTCAAATACAGGGAAAATTAATGGTTGAAGTTTAATTAATTAAATTACTGTGGTTTTCACCTGTTGCTTCATTATAGTTGGTGCCATAGTCCCTATAAAGCAGCTGTCATTTGACTGAAAGGTACTGCAGTACACTGAGATATATAAATGCAGAATACTTAAATTGATTAATTGTTCATTAATTCATTTTATCTGATGTTTTTAATAACGGATAATTGTCTCTCTTAAAACTTCCAGCGCATTTTTACTAAACTATTACTGTTTCAATGAAAAATGCAAATGTTGATTTTAAATTCTGAATTGGAGAATGATATTGATAGGAAAATATCACAGCAATGCCACTTTGTCACAGCCCATGGATAATCAGTGGAGGATAGGGAAGCCTTCATTTGCCATTGGTATTTGGTCCTGTGTAGACCTTATTCATATGCCACAATCCCTGAAACCAACCCATTTGGATCACGGTCACACCTGTTACATGGATATGTATATGTTTTTAAGACATTTGGATGTGAAAATCATTATATTCTGGGAAAGAAAGGTTCTATCCTGCAAGGTATCATGACCTAGTTCCACTAAATTGCTTAGAAGCCGATAGGAAAATTCAGGCAATTGCATTTGAAAGTGTTCTCAAAACACCCCTGAATTCCTCAGTTTCCTTTTGCAACATTTATGTCAACCAGGCTCCTTTGGTGCAGTCATCTACATGTGGGCTGCTTTTCTAAATTCCTTGTAGTTTGAGAGAAAGAGATGCTCTGAAGCTTCGATTCATCGTGTCTGTTTCAAATGTCCACATTGGAAGACTCGTTTTCTATGCAAACATGTTTCTCTCCAGTGATCATACACTGAGTCTAGAAAAGAAACTCAGAGGTCACCATCCACATTTGGTCAGGTGGTCAGAATCCCACTCCTCTTATTTGCAGAAGTCTCCTCTTCTGCACATAATCAGAGCTGTGGTCAGTGTGCTGGGAACAGGGCTGAATCCCAGATTTCCCTACTTCAGGTGAGTGCCCTACTCCCTCACCTGTGGTCTAGAGTCTCTTCTCCAGCCCCACCCTGCTTGGCAAGCATAGATGTAGCTCTCTGGGCCCATTTGCTCAGCATAAGAAAAGACAGCTGAGGAACCTCTTCATCACCAGCCCTTTAAGCAAAGAAGTAAATTTGGGCCAGAAAGGGATAAATGGCTGCTCCAAGAAGCACTTGAGCCAACAGCCCTAATGAAGTGCTTCCCTGAAGACCAAAGCAAAGACAGGATTTACAGGTCCTGGTTTTCCTCCTGTCTTTCTTGGTGGCTAGGGTGGCAGGTTCCCTGCAGAGTGTCCTGGATGCCGTAAGTCCCATTTTGAGAGTGTGGCTAGGCAGCACAGATGAGCCTGTCCAACAGCGCCTGGTGTCAAAATGAGCAGCCTTTCAGCCTGCTTCCCTTTCTCTAATGGTTCTGCAAGGCCCTCCACCTCCTGCTTTTGGGTTCTAACTCCTCTGTGGGCCAGGTAAGCCATTCACCTGGCAAAACACTGCAGGGATTTGTCTGTTGCTTTGCTGTGGTAGCTTTCTGCTTCTTTAGCAAGGCAAATCAATCCATGGAAGGGTTCGAGATGTGCCATTGCAACTACAAGAGTGGGCATGGCTGGAGAGAGACCACCTGGACAAGAACCAGGAGATTAAGAGGTCATTGACGGAGCAGCCCAGCCAGGAACAGGGCTGAGTGAGCTCCACCACTCATCCCTCCCTCGTTCCTTCACATTGCCCCCCAGCCTGCACTCAGCCCCCTCTCTCTTTCCCTACCTGAGCTGCAGAGGCACCACACAATCATTGCAGCTGGCTGATGTTTTGTTCAATTTTCAACCTATTTCAGTAAATTGATTCCAGTTAAAACCAAAAACCATCCTTTTTATAAGAGGAAATGGGTTCTCAGAGAGGAGTTTAGAGAACAAACACAGAGTTAAATGGGCATAACCTCCAGCTGGGGCTAAGGAGTGATCCATTTGCTCTGGATCCACAACTGCAGTCTCAAGCAGGGCAGAAAGAAAATGAGCATCACTGGGCCTCTCTCCTGGCTGTCTTCCTTCCACAAGGAAGAAGGAACGATGGAGATACTCAATAAAACTGAGCTAAAAATAATATTACCTAGCCTGACCAATTTGGGCATGTTTTTCCATTTTTACCACTAGAAACCACAAGATATCCTCAAACAATTAAATAGAGTTAGCATGGGAAATTACATATTTCTTGGCAGAACAAGTAGCCTGGAAAGTTACACTGAATTTTATTTCACAGAAACATGCCATCCATACACTTGTTAAAATTCAGCTGAACTATAACTAGCTCTTGCATTAGCATTTAGAAGCTGACTTAAATTTATAGGAAAGCACCCCTAAACAGAGAAGAATATTATGTGCTGTTTCAAATGTTTTAAAATCTGGTTGAATTAAAAAAACTGTGATGACAGTTATAAATATCTGTCATAATTCTGTAATGGGCAGTTATGCAGCTTTGAACAAAATAGTCACCTCAGCTTTTTTGGATGATTTATTTTAGCTTATTACAGACTACTTACACCCTGCTCTACTGAGTGTTTTTTCATCTAGCAGAAAAACATACTGTTAGCTATATTTATGAAACAGTGTACAGATGTACATACGCATATATACACATACATGCATATGTATAATTATATTGATCAATCAAAATCTGAAAATTTAACTCTTTGAACCCTTAAATATTTTTAGCTATACCAACTGTAAAGCTTCTATTTTCTGGATAACAGTGAAACACTTAATGCATGAAACTACATCATATACACAAATATTAAGAAACTGTTTTGAAAGTTATCTCAAATAAGGAGACTAATTTGGATTTAGATGTAAAAAACCACGACAACTTTTATCCTGTATTCTAAATTATTTTCAAAACTATATTGTTAGCTACAGTTGCTGATATAGTGGTCTAAGTACACTAAGTTTCTCATCTTCCACTTAAGACTGAAACAGTTTCTAAACAGGAACCTCCTGTGTGATAGTATTTTTTTTTTTTTTTTATTGTGGTAAAAGCAAAAAAAAAAATTTTTTTTTTCTTTTTTTTACAAATTTGTAGCTGATGTGAGGTTTCATTGGAGACCTGAGAAATTCCCAAGGAATCCATAGTTTTGGCAGGTCTCTGGCTACCACAGGAAAACCTGAACAGATGTATAATGTAAAATTTTGCCCATAGTAACTGGCAGTGAACACAGCATTTAAGTAGTCTCTATCATCACAGAATGCATGAAAACAAAAATTAGAAACAATTAATCAAAATGTCTTAAAAAGAAGGAAAAAAATCAAGCCAAAAATATTTGCATTTGACAGATACGAAAACAATCAAATTAGTCTTTCATTTTCCCTTTAGTTAGCTGCTCTAACTGAAATCTTTCAATGATCTGGGAAAGTTACACAAATACTTCTTCTGGCATAAGGGAAAAAGGCAGGGCAGGCAACAGGGATAAGCCCAAAGAAGAAAAAGTCACCATCTTCAGTGAGAGCAGTAGCTTATGCCTGCTAACAGTGTTTCTTGGGAGCTGCAGCTTCTCCCTGCTCTTCGAGCTTCACAGGCACTAATTTTGTACTCTATGAGTCACAGAGATGAAAAGTGTGGGCACTGCTCTGTAGCAAAGAGCATGCAGTGGAGCCAGGATTTTATTCCTCCTAGGAATTAAACTGGGACGGGAGAAGAGAAAAGCATCCCAAAATTGGAATTTGGAAAGACACAGGCTGTTCATACAGAGGGAAAAAAAGGTGAGAACTGGCAGACAAATTACAGTCAGAAGCTTGAAGATTTAAATCTCTGTGTGAGTGTAGGTGCAAACTACTGCAGTTTTTTTGGCTTGGCTTAGAAAAGCAGTGAGTTGATGGATGAAAAATCATAACTGAAAAGACAACAAAAAGATATAAACAGGCAACAATAACAAAAAAGCATCAAAGGAAACCAGACTGGAAGCAGTGAAGAAGACGAAAAGCAGGGAAAGGAGGTGACTTGGGGATGGTGCACAAAATAACTTAAGGGAAGCTAATATAATTGTAACAATTGCTTGCACAGATCCTTTCTCAGGAATCATTTGCCAAAACAAACAACTGAAGATCATTTCTGTGGGTTTAAAAAAAAAAAAAAAGTAAAATAAGGATACTAATTCTCTCTCACACATTTGAAGAAAAATAGAATGACCAGCAGAGAAGGCCACCTCCCTCAAGAAAGATGTGCAGGTAGAAAGGGAAGAACATGATCCCTAGGTCAAGGAAAGTAACCCACCCCAATCAGCTGAAAGCAGCTCCTTCCTCGAAATACATCTTGGTGAGCTCAAACACTTATGGCCATGAAAAGAAACTGGTCAATACAATCCAGGACACAAGTACCACAAAGATACAAGCTATTTTCACAGAACCTTATCCACAGTATTAAAAACTTTTCCACCTAGTCAAAATAGCTTGTAGCATTGCCTTGCAGGACAAAGTTTTGCAGCACACACTTATTTCCAGTAATTCTCTAGCACCTTCTCAACGGTATAAATAGCCTCCTTCAAACTTGTTTAGTCCAATGTTAAGGCTGCAGCCAGCGCTAGTTGTGTCCAGCATGCTGATACCTGTGATTCCCTGAACAGCCATCCCTAAATGAGGGAATTGTATCATGTAATTGCCTGTACCACAAACAGTTGCTCTGAAATAGCATAGTATTTTAGAAGGGAACTGAACTCTTGTTTAGCCACCCTGAAGGTAAATAGGGAAATAATGAAAAAACTTCATTTCTGATGTAAAGTTGACCAAAAATTCTGCAATTTTGTCGCCATAACAAAAACTTTTAAAAAGGGTATTTCCTTAGTAGGACTGCTTTATGATACTGATGAATTGATGTTAGCTAGACAAAAATAGCCTCTGTGTCTGAGAGAACAAGCAAGAAAGCAACTAACTTCCCTCCCCCCACCCCCTTGTTATCCATTTCTAGATCTACAGCCACTGCAAGCACAGCATCTCCGGCACCCTCCTATACCTTCCTGACTCCACACAGGATATCCACTCCAAGGCAGCCTGCTTTCCTAAAACAAAATGTTTCAAGATTCTTGTATTTATTTTATCTGTCTATAAAATGCCTTTCTGCAAAACAATGTGCTCTCCCAAAGCTGGGACAACAGCCAGGGCATCTCTCTGGTACCAGAAAAACACATGTGCAGAAACCTACATTTAAGCAAATACCAGACTATGTAAGTAAGGCTGATAGGAGTCTATATATATATATATATATATATATATATCTCCTAAAATTTAGTTTTTCTCTTGATCTGATTCATATACATGAGAAGTCTCTGTTCCCTATGTACAAAGCAGGAAATTATAGTCCTAAATCTGGTGCCTAAAATTAGGCAGTGCGACCACCCTTGTAGCCATTAAGAAACTACTCTGTTACTCGTCCAACCAGTTTAAACTGCTCATCTCTTGCAGACTTTTCTGTTTACCCAGGGCCACCCTGCCAGCTCTGTTACTAATCTAGAGAAGTTTTGCCAGCCACACTGAGCATGGGCATTGCCATCTCCAGCAGGGCCTTGCAGGGCAGGCTTATGCAAGTAGCAGGACCAACATCCATACTGGGATAAACTGCAACTAATCACTTAGTGCTCGCAGATGGATTATGAGAATTAAATAGTTAAAGCTTTCATAGCATTTTCAACATATCTATGGCACTACAGCACTGCACAGAACATCGCAGAAATGCCTTTTCCAATAAAAAGCAATCATGCTGCATGTTTACAAGAAGTCCCCACAAGGCATTCCTCTCATCTTCCTACTTTAATGTATTCAGCATCTCCAGTAACACTGCAAGGCAACACCTCCTTTCTGGATTAAAAAAAAAAAAAAAAGAAGAAGAAAAAAAAAGTCGAGAGGAAAAAGCTGGTTTAGACATCTGCAGTTATACCGTTCTTTCTATCTAAGGTGAGGTATGGTGGATACGGGTGAGGAAAATCCTTTTGTAGAAAGGCTAAAATATGTAACAGAAGCAACTGCATTTTGCCCTGTCTCTATGTAATTCAGTAGCATTAAATGCAAGGAAACAATATCACTCAAAGTACAGTATCACAGTCACCGAATGGGTAAGATTGGGAGGGACCACAGTGGGTCATCTGGTCCAACTTCCATGCTCAAGCAGGGCCATCCCAGAGCACAGTGCACAAGATTGCATCCAGGTGGTTCTTGAATATCTCCAGTGAGGGAGACTCCACAACCTCTCTGGGCAGCCTGTTCCATGTGTGGTCACCTGCACAGTAAAGAAGTTCTTTCTCATGTTCAGGTGGAACTTCCTGGGCATCAGTTTCTGCCTGTTGCCTCTTTTCCTACTGCTTGGCAGCACGGAGCAGAGCCTGGCTCCATCCTCTTAACACCCATCCTTCAGATACTAACATGATTACGGTATTCTCTTCATCTGCTTGAAAAGAGGTTTTGATAGATTATTTTGATAGATTACTCTGTGAGTCTATCAAAAATACCAAGTCTTAAAATCACTATCCATTAACCTCGAGGACAGAGCAATTAAGAGTGCTGGAAGGAGCAGGAATACAGATTCTGCTTTTCTAATTTGCTTAACTTGTAAATATATCTTCTTAATGTCACGTAATTTTGCACAAGCAGATACAAAAACATTTGTAAAAATAAAGCTTTGTATTAAGAGATTAAAAACATATCATCCAGACAATACAAATCATGACTAGGAAACCTTCTTCTCTCAAAAGAAAAGAAACCAACCAGTTTATTCTGACAGTTTCTGCGGATCTTTGATATCAAAGTCTTTTATAAGACACTGACAGTCATCAAGTGGATGTTTGTCAAAGTACATTTTCCAGATGTCTAAATAAAACTGGTTTACTTTGATGAGTTTCATACTGATAGCTAAAGGTAGAATACAGGCGTTGCTTCTATTTGCAGCTCTTTACTTCAATGGCTTGCAAATTTGCTTTAATGCTCCATCTATTTTTGTTGTGTTTTTTGACAATTAATTATTAAAAACATCATAAGATGCTGAAATCCTTCACTGTATACTTTAGAAAAAAACCCCAAAACTCTCCTTTGGCTTGCACACTTTCAAGAGCAGAAGTAGCAATTGTGAAGATAAGATGGCACATAAGGTGGTTACACCAGAGGACAAACTGCGGGGCATGTAATGAAGCGTTTAACCCTGTTCATTTGAAATACAGAGAAGCCCTGGCACTGATTTCAACAGGAGCAGGATCAGCCCCTCTGAGAGAGGCTTCAATCGAGCCAATCAGCAGCTTCATTGCCCACAGCCCCACGTGCTGAGGGGCAGGGAGCTGACCTGCACACCTGCACCGACACTTGTTTGCTTCCTGAACATATTTTGGGTGCACAGAACATCTTCCCACAATCCATGAAGTCCTTCCTGTCTGTCTTCTTTAATTCCATTTTGTCTGGGGAAAAGTTTTGGCCTGCAAGTAAGACATTTTCTTTTTTAAAAATCACAATATATACTATGAAAATTAACCTTTTTCTGACAATTTTTCTTTATTTCGGTGGTTCACAAGTTCTTTTCTTACATAGCTCAAATATAACACAACATTTATTTTAAAACTTAATGGAAGACATTGCTGTACAAAGTAAATCTACTTACAAAGGTACCAAACTGTGTTATCAATAGTTACATCTCTCAAGCTAATCCAAATAGTTTTAAAAAGAAGGTTACTGTGCCCAGCATTTTTTATAAATATTTATCTCAGTTTACATAAACCAGGATTTAGGGAATGGAAAAAAGCAAAGCCATCTCCATGTGGTGACATTTTTACTCTGTTTTCTCTGTATTTATAATTTAACTGATGAGGATAAATTGACTTATTCTTCATTAGTAGCCAGTCAGAAAAAAAAATAACTTGGCTGCTATGTACAGGCTGAAGCATAAATAACCCTGCAAAATGCCTGTGGAAATTAACTGAGTGAGCTGAGCTAAAAACAAGGGACTAGAAAGAATTCCCTATCTGTAAGGAGAGCATGAAATAACTCTATGTGTGTGTGTGTGTGTGTGTGAGCGTGTGTGCGTGTGTGTGCGTGTGTGTTGATGAGAACCACAGCAAGGCCTGGTGGACCCCAGCATCACTCACATGCCAGAGAGGCTCCTTCTTGCCCAGCAAAAGAATTTCTTTGCACACTGATGTCACAGCCAGTTCCTAATCCATGCTGCACTTCCCAGAGATGTGCTTTGCAGAGTACTACAGTGATGGGGCCTTTTATCTGAATACCATTCCTAAACAGATAAAAGTGGCCTTATTCTAGGCAAGACACCAAGGACCTCTAAAGCTACCACTCATGTGCTGCTGCAGCCTTAGCTGGAGAGCTGCCCCAGCTCCACCCTACTCGGAGAATAGACGGGGACAGTAGAACACATCCACGGATGCACAGAGAATAAGAGGATGTCCATAAAGGTATATAGACAATCCCAAAAGTTCACATGTAGGGGGCTACATCTGCATTTCGAACACTGTGAGAGATTTCCCTAAGTCACATGCACTTTGAAAAGCATTATTAGCAAATCGAGCTGTTTCATGAACACTCAAGTCCCAGAGAATCATAAAAGCTAACTTCAAGTAGTTTTTTCTTAAGCAGAAACAGAGATGAACAACCTTCTTATTTAATCAGACTTAGTTTATGAGATATGAATTTATAAAATGAAGTAACTTTTTGTCCTTGTCCTGCTGGAGTAACACTCACACTAGGAAATTAGGCAATTTTAAAGTTACAAAGACGTATTTTAGCTGAAGAGCTGTAAAACTGAGTATCAAAAAGGGTGTTGTTAAGATTCATTTTTAATCAGATAGAAAATTAACAAAAAAATGACTTTATTTTCATTTGGCACAGGATCCAGTCTGCAGCAGTCAGTTATCTCTGTCGCCTGGAAGGAACTCTGGGTAAGCCACAGGAAAAAGGTGGGAGCATTGTCGTGGTTTCCTGATGGCCAGAACACTGCAGTATTGTTTTGCTCTGCTTTTTTCCTTTTTTTTTTTTTTTTTCTGAAGAAGGGGTTATCACATCATGTCATAATTATTTCTGCAACATCCTCTTTCCATACAGGAGCTGAAGCACTATTTATTGACTTTAAAAACTGCATCAATATATATGCGCAACTCAGTACTGTTACTAAGTCTAAAAGCAAAGTCTAATCACCCAGTAATGCTGCTTTTTAAAGATACTTCTTGCACAGCTTTGTCTGCTATTTCACTAAAAATTCTGTTTTAGACAGTTTTATTTTTTATAAGTAGTATCCTAAAGTTCCAACTATTTCACTTTTTGTCAAGATGCATTATTACCCTGGTTTTACTGAAGCACAGAATTCTATCATTTACCTGTAAAAGAGCTGAGGTATTTATCAGCAAATTAAATGTCTCCTGAAGAGGTCCAGGAGACAGTATAAACAGAGGTTACAGAAAGCTAATAGGCATATTGGTTTTACACAAGCTCTGAGCAGAGACACAGACAGTGCCATACACTAAACCCGAAAAGATACAGGGAAGGAATAGGCAGTACATGTTATATACAAATAACTATGGGTCGTGCTGGCTATTTCTCTCCCCTAATATTTGCAGAGGACATATAAAGCTAAAAATTAATATAGTACTTTAAGGCACATTTTCTTTTAACAGTGTCAGTGAAATTTTGTCTCAGGCTCTAGGGGTTAATTGAGCTTTGTTTTTTGGGTTGTTTTTTCAAGAACTGAAGCATGGGGAGAATCCATGTGATTCAATAGAATTTCAATATTTTACTGTTGAATTGCAATCTGTGATGAGGACTGCTGCTCTGAGTAGGGAGAGATCCAACACTTAAGGAGTATAACAGATCCAACATTCGACATATTCCTTTAATGTGTGAAAAACTGCCTTGTTAGCGAGAACAGATTCAATATTTCAGTGCAGTATGAACATTATGGCCAAGATATTTAAATCTGACTGCTGAAACTTACAACTAAGTCTGAATTAGACACTTCAAATTAAAGTAGCCAGATTTAAGAAAAATAAAAAAAATAAACAAAAAAATCAACCAAACAAAAATTCAAATATAAACACAACAGAACACTAACAAAACTAATTAACGCAATCCAGAGGTGGCCTAGAGAAAGAGGGTAAAGGCCAAGAGACATATAGTGTAACAGATCTTCAAACACGACCAACAGGCTGAAGGTTTAAGTAAGGATGCCTGAGAGTGACCATTGGGATAAAATTTCTATGAAAGTTTCCACCCTTTTTCTTTATCACTCTGGATTGTTTAATGAAGGATCATAGCGGGATTACACGGGTGATGCTATGTCTTCCTCCTTCATAATCTGTCATCCAGCCCTAAAGGAGGAAGCTGAATTTAAAATGCTCCTGATGGCAGGTGCCTTTCTTGTTTCTATTGGTCAGCTATGTTTTCCCTAATTAATCTGGCCAGTGTAGCATCAGCATTTATCAACTCTTATCAACACAGACTGAGACAAGCATGATTAATAGAATTAACCACACCCAGAATTTTCCTCAGTTCTTTGTATGTTTTAGAAGACTAATTTCAAAACTAACAAAACATTATTTATTGTCACAGGAATGGTTTAACTGCATATTTACCACGTCCAAATGAACAGGTGTTGTTCCACCTGGGGAATGCTGAGTGCTGATTTGTAATCAGGCTACTTTATAGTGATATTTATGGGTTTACCCTAATAGTTATGGGATTACAACCACTCTCAGGAGAGGAAAACCTCCTGTGGGAATGGAGTGTAGGAATAGTCCACCACTAGGAGAAGGGTTAAGCTGAATCATGCACAAGAAAAAAAGCCTGGACTAGCATTTCTTTGTAGTGTTATTTTAAACACACACACTAATAAATTCTAATAGACTGTAGAAAACATGCGGCATGTCTGAGGGAATTCTATTTATTATTTGTATGAACTTCAGTCTGCACACAGTTTATATGAACATAAATGTTTGCTGAAATTACTAAGGCAGGAGAGCTGTTTTCTGAATCATCCTCCTGAGCTATTAAGCCAAAGCTAACATGTAGATAGGATGAAAATGTCTAGATTGTGTTACTCAGTGTAGCAAATAACTGCCTGTAACTGAGTCATGTTAAGCCTTTGGTGCTTTTATTCTTGGTCTCTGAGGCCAAAAGGATCAAGGCAGCATCTCAGTCAGCAAGTAATGGCCAACAGTTTTCAACCACATCAAAACAGAAGTACTCAGGAAACACTTCTTTTTACTGCCATCAGCAGTTTTGCCCCAAATACTGCACAGGTTACTTCGCACACCCATAAGAATTCTCTGCTATCACAGCACACAGAGATTTCTATACAAAGATAAATTGTTCTTGGGCTGTATAAATCAGCTTTCCATTTCTTTCATGCTATCACTTAAAATTATGGAGGTGGAGATGGGCTGGCTTAAAACTTTCCATTCCAAGTGAAGTCGCATCAGCACCAGGGAGTTTCACGTTTGAACAGCGCAGAGTTCAACAGAAAATACAGACAGGATAACCAAATTCAAATAATATACCCAAAATGTAGAGAATATGACCAAAGTTTCAGTGTGTGGAAACTGTTTAGAGAGTTGCCATAACATTACACACATACACACAATTATCAGATGAGGGGCTTTGCCAGGCAATCAGGCTGTTATGGTCAGGGAGGGGACACTAGCACAGGGAGCGATGTGGAAAGAATTGCCTCCAATACTGTGTTACACTTTACAAAAGAACAAATACAAATTAAAAAGGAAAATGGGAGACAAGAGACAAGTCTAGGTTGCAAAAACCTCAGCAAAGGCAAGAGATGACACCACTGAAACAAAGGAAGTCTTTGTTTTCTGCGAGCAAAAGAAGCCTAATAAGAGGTGGACACCTGTTATTTTCTGTCCCTTTTTCTCCTTTTTTTTTTTTTAAATTGAATTAACCTTTTTTGCAGTCTGAATCCCAAGATGAAGATTATAGGAGATATTCTGACTGTTGCATTCATAGTACAGGTAAATAATTGTGCAAGTTCCCAGGACCTAACTTCAAGACAGCCTGGCAAAGCTGTTCCTTGTGAAAGTTGTTCTCTTTCCCATGGGAATTCAAGGAAATTCAAACTCTATCAGAAAATAAGAGGAAGACAAAAGCCCTGAACCATTCTTTCTTCCTTTCCAGAACTCCCAAAATATCTAAATTTAAAATATTTTTAAAGCCACAACAGAGCCAAAGACATTCAGTTTGGAAACCACTGTGTTGTCGAGGGGAAAAGGAAATGAAACACAGTAAGGGAAGGGGATGCAGAAAGACAACAAGGTTCAGTGCAGGACCTATCAATCACCAGCTAGCACTGGGACATCCTGTGCATTGACAGCTTCTAAAGACACCAGCTTTTCTGAACCAAAGGTGGGAGAAACCAAGGAAGGGTTAAAAAATAGAGGAAAAAAAAAAAAGAAAAAAAGAGAAAAATAAATAAAGAGAGAGAGAGAGTTCTCAAATGCCAGGCACTTTGCTTCCAAAAACACATAAAGCAGATATGGACAAATCCTGTACTACAAAAACTGAGAAAGCAAAGAGCTTGTATGGCCACATATCAAGCAACATATGTGGCAAATTGGTCACGCATGAGGAAGTCTCTCAAAACTAATGCAGTTCTCAGACTTATTCCAGTAGTAAATTTTGACCCCTGGTATTTTTAGCTCTCTGCTGTTTGCTATTCTAGCAACAACGTCCCTGTAATTCTGGCAGCAATTCATACTGCAAATACTCCCTGCATTAAGAATCCTGTCAGAATTACTGAGCACAGTGGAAACATCATGCCTAATGCTGCATTGTTACACTTAGTTGTGTCACTCCTGCTGTTTGTATGGCGGTTGGAGTGGACATATAGTGTACAGACATACTATCTTCTTAAAGAAGAAATGCAAACCCCCCGCATTTCACACATTCTGGAAAGCCTAGCAAAACCTGCTGTGTGAGGATGCAGCATTTCTTTGATCTGACCATGCAGCCAGCAGGTCTGACATGTTTGAGCCAGTGCTGTCTCCTGCCTTAATGAGGCAGATTGGTCCTGTACTCCACAGTCCGCTGGCTCTGAGCTTCTCAGCACCACCCTGTCTTTCCTCTTCTACTTCCCTTCTTCCATCCAAACCATCTCAGGAGATTAAAGGATGAAATCTCTCAGAGCTGTCATGCAAAGGGTACATGGACATCGCTAAAATGTTTTTGTGCTAAATAAATAAATATGTATTGTCAGCAGTGGATTTTTAATTTTTTCTTTCCCTCACAAATATTTTCAGAGTCACTTTCTGGTACATGAGTAGTGTACTAGAAGGATCCTGCTAAAGTCACTGCTTTTGGGAGAAGAAGGTACTAAACAGCACCCTACTGCCGCAAAGCTGAGGCCTGCCCTCAGCTGTACAACCTCCACCTTGCATATTTGCCCCTACAATTCAGTGTACAACTTCCTCTGCACTGGTTTGCGAGAGAAAACTAACTCCTCCTCCTTTACTGCTAGGTCTTTCACATAGTTCTCTGCACTCTAGTCCATTCCTACAGGGCTTCATAAGAGAAAAATACATGACCTCTTTCTACTGCAATAAATCTTCTCATCAGGTCTGACTTTAGCCTTTTAAAGCTCCTCTATCTGATCATGTCATCGAGCCTCTTCCTTATCAGTCTGTTTCATACATCATCTCACCTCTTCCCAGCCTCACTTCTGCACCCAGCCACTTAGAGCCTTCCTTTCCTCTTTTGAGTTGTGCCAATGACCAGGAAGGGAAGCTGGCAAGTGAGCATGCAACCACCACAAAGCAGGAAGAAAGCAACAATGGAGATGAAATCCACCCATCCAGCTAAGTTACAAAACCATATTGTTAACCATCCTGCCTCCCTGACCCCATTTAAGTTCCCTTATGAGGAAAGAACAAACTAACTGTTTCCATCCCTGGTGGGGAAGGAAGAGAGAGATACCATTGTTGTTCTGACACTTGCAAAGTACTCGCATACAATGGCAATGAGTATTAATACAAGATCCTAGGCAGGCAGATTAGAACATTCTTCAAAAATTGTTTCACTGTAAGAGAGTGATACGGCAGCCCATCAATGAGCACTGATCGGGGGCACAAGAGTAGTTAGGCTGAAGGAAGAAGCATGTAATTTGTATGTTAAACTTTCACTGCCAGCATTCAAAGCCAGCTCCTTCTATTCATCCAGTCATCCAACTTATTTCTTAAAATTTCATGCAATGAAGAAGGCTTGCATGCTTGTGCTAGCTTGTGACACCCTAAAAAACAAAACTGCAAAGCCTTTTCTGACATGCCAGCCTGTGAGAGCACTGACATGTGAGAAAGTGTTCAGTCTATAGATGCTCTTTCTGAGTTTCTATGCAGATTTCACTCACTCTCTTTGAGAATTTAAACAGATAATGTCTGGCAGTTCAAGTCAGGCATCCAGCCCTTTTTTGCCTTTTTGTGTGTGTGTTTGCGCGTGCGCGCGGGTGAGGATGATCATTTTAAGTCTTTGTTTAGTATTTTTATCAATTAGCAAACAAACTTGGGAGCTATTCTCAGAACTAAAGAAGTTCAATGGATCTGTGTTGAGGTCTCTAAACCTGCCTATCAGGACAGAAGTAGAAGACAATGAACCAGTTTATTTGTAATCCAGATACTGCACAATGGAGGTAGTGTTTAAAATATGACATTGAAACCACAAAATGCATCAGTTTTCATTTTTGTATATGCAGACAGCTACAAATTTTAAACAGAAGATATGCTAGCATTTGTAAGGCTGATAAGGGCTTCCAACCGTGAGTTTTTCTTTCTGGTTACCGTTTATGAAACCCTGATCAGTAGTCTTGCCGACCAGTCAACCAGTCCCAGAAAATCCCTCCAAGAAACCCACTATAAACAGGAAAAAAAAAAAATCATGTATTTTTGCTACCAGGTAGAAAACACTATGTAAATTTGAACAATACACAATAAATGGTGCTAGGTATAGCAGATCTTTTTTAAAAATGTTCTATTAATGGCACTACTGGCAAGGGATTCTGGTGTCTTGTTTTTTTATATAAAGATGAGAGTATTATTTTTAACTAAAACTTCAAATATGAATCTTAAACAAAGTCAGATGGGGACTGTGGAAGAAAAAGCAACAATAGAATTTTCTAGGGGTTTGACTTGTGTATTTTCAAGTGCTCTACATTTTCCTAAGTGATATTAGACTCAACTATAAGAAATTCACAGGACCTGAACCGATACTTTTTATAGAGAATTTATTCATTTGCTCCTTCTGACAATATTCTCCTGTTGAGAACACACAACCTATATTATTTTGGTAAGCAGAACTGCCACTTTTTGGCTGCAGATAATCCTAGAAGTTTACAATTTTTTGCTTTCTTTCATATACATGTTCTTTTCTTACATACTGGGGGGCAGAAGAGGATCCTGCAGTATCATCTCCTTTTACAGCTACTTACATGTATAAGATATCAGATATATTTGTAGAAGCTGTCCTTCACCTTCTCTTCTCTGTATCAGAGCTCACAGAAAATTGTCAAGTAACATATTTCAAGCTATTTATCAGTTTTGGACTTTGCATAAACATTATAGTTACAGGCCAATTGTGCACACTTGTGGTATATTTTGTTGATGAAAAAACAAGTTACTGTATTGATCATCACTAGGTGACCCTTCTTAACACTTCTGTTAAGTCCAGAAGACTGGACTTCTGTTAAGACTATTCTTCTATGAAGAAAAAGAAATGATATTTATTTAAAGCAGTCCTTAGTATTAGAAAGAGAGCATCAAAGCTGACTAATCTAAATAGCATCTATCAGCTATATTTCCTCTTACTGACTCACAAAATTAAGAGCCTCCAGGCTGTTCTAAACCCTGTTCTAAAGCTGTTACTTTGCCAATATTTTCCTTACTCTGCTAGCTGGCCCCCAGTACTGTTGAGTTTGAATCTGTTTTTTCATGGTGTTCCCAGGAACTGAGCAAGAGGGCTTATGCCAATCTGTCTTTTCCTGATCTCTCTTTCCAGGCAGTCTGGCCAAGCAACACAGAAGAGATGGCACCATATCTTCATGTTTGTGCCCACACAGCCAGGACAATCAGTTAGCTTTAGGGTCTACTTTAGTTCTCAGAGCTTTGCTGGCATTCCTGTAAGTGAAATTACTCTGGCTAGTTTATACACCTATCATGTGTTATGCCTAAAGTTTAAAAATGTGCTCATTTACTAAACTGGCAGTTGTGTAAATGGCTTCCAAAGAGACTAAAAAAAAAGAAAAAAAGGAAAAAAAAAAGGAAACTGCACAGCTCTTTTGGTGTTCCGTCTTTGTTTACGGTTTGCAAATAAAACCCTAGACCGGTTGCTACTATAAAAGCAAACAGACCGTTGAGTAAATATTTTGTGTTTTCCACTTCTTTTTTTTTATCGGTGCATATTGTTGATTGCTGAGTAGTATCAGTTGTGTGGGCACAAATATTACCTGTTGGTGAAGCACTTAGTCTTGATGGCATTATCTTTTTTTTTCCCCCTCTTTTCTAATTTTTTTCTCTCCACTTAAGCAGCTTTTCTCCTCTGAAGATCACCAGATCACCAGATAGCAATCCACTCATAAGCAGAGTCAAAAGATGCCCTAGATAAAAGATTTGGGTTATGATTCACAATGTGTGCAATGAATATACTATTTGGGACATTCTTCACTGAGATCACTGTATTGCATATTCATTTTGCAACACAGGTGTATGATGAATATGACAATTATCAGAATCATACTGAATGAGGTTTTTTTTGTTGTTGTTGCTTTGAATGATGGGTAAATAAGAAATCTACAAAAAATTAACATCAAAGTTGGAAAATTTAGAATTGTGAATATATTGGTTTGTTGGATGCTGCTCCAGAAAGGCTAAGAAATGATCCGGAGAAGTACAATATTCATTACTGAACTTCCCTAGTAAAACCATACCACCATATTATTAATAATCTTTCCAGGCCAGATGAGAGGAGCTAGACCAGAACATGGCACTGAGGAGGTCTAGGTCTGGGTCTGCAAGCAAGCTGGGAAAGAAACAGTACTGCTTAACAAATGAAAGACAACCAGCATGGCTCATACAGAAGGGGCAGCAACCAAGAGGGACACAGACAGGCCAGACATATTTTTAACAGCTGAATCGTAAAATAGGTGAGATGTGAATGAATGAATCTTCTGGTCACAGCCAGATTGGCTCCAATGGCTCCAAGGTCCATTCAACTTTAATACGGTCTGTGGTGGAGCACAGCAAGTTACAGGCAGTGCTTCTTCAGCCTCCCTGGCACATGAGCCAAGCTACTGACAGTAGTAGTACGCAGGTAATTATTTATTATTTTTTCACTCACATGTACAAAAGGTTTGCAGTTCAATGCAGGAGAAGAAATGTAATGATGACCTTTCAGGCAGGCACTCTTAGTAAGAGGTAATCTAACTTTGCATTCAGTCACATAACTTATTAAAATATAGCACACGACACATGATTATTAAAGTGTTTATTGAGTCTGCACTAGAACTGCAGGAATTATTTATGTAAGAAATAGAAGTCTTGGAGATGTAGACTATAAAGTACCAATTGGGTAAGAGAATATATATATTTAAATTAAAGATTGCAACTATAATTTTGGACTTTCTTTTTCATTACAAAAACAAAATAACATCTTTGCTCTGCAAATAAATTCTTATAAATTGAGAATCAGTCCAAGTGATTCCATAAATCACCTTGGGATGACATGCTGTAGCAATAACCAGAAACAAAGGGAATGTCACTGGACAAAAAAGTCACTATAGTCTTTTTCTTAACTCACGAGCAGAATTTTAACAAGGAGATTTTACAATTCATCAGTACCTCTTCCCAGACTGTAGACAGCTGATAGGGTCTGTGGTATGGTTTTTCAGGGCTTTTATTATTATTATTACTACTATTACTACTATAATACAGTTACACTGTGATATGAAACTACAATGTTTTCAAAACATAATAACAAGGATCTAAAACATATGTTGATGAAGATGTACTAGTGTGCCTTCAACATTTATTTACTGACTCTTCATTAAAAAATGTCAACAGTCCGAAGAGGGGTTAGTTAATGGCATAAATTGATGGCTAAAAGTACAACCTCAAAACCAAGAATTTTTAAATCAGACTAATCATGGAGGTTAATGATTTCTCCAAATTTTCCTTGAAACATGTCTCAAGAATACACAGCTCATTGTTCCTTTCCCTTTTAAAAGCACCTAGATTTCCCAACGTGCTAGCCATGGTCCTACATATATAAGCAAAAACTCAAAAAGTCAGGTAAGAAGTAAGTAGTACTCAAAAATCTTTGAGGACAGTTTAGACAGTAAAAGCGCGATGAAAACAAAAATATTTAGGTCTTAGGGTTTTTTTAACAGAAGCCACACTTCGGTACCCAGCATAGAGTGGATTAAGGAATAGCACAATAATTATGAAACTATTACATGAAATAGTAACACAATTTTTTTTAATATAATTTTAGTAAAAATTAGTAGGCCATGATTGAAAAAAACCATAACAAATATAGATATTTCATAGAATCATAAAAACATCGGGTTGGAACATTCCAGTCTCCTGTAATGGGCAGGAGCAACTTTCACTGGACCAGGTTGCTCACAGCTCCATCCAACATGGACACTTCCAGGGACGGGGCATTTACAACCTCTCTATTTCAGCACATCACCACCCTCACAAGAAGAAGTTCTTCCTCATACCTAATCTAAATCTGCCCTCTTTCAGTTTAAAGCCATTCCCCCTTGCCTTATCACTACATGCCCTTGTGAAAAGTCCCTCTCCAGCTCTCTTGCAGGCTCACTTTGGGTACTGGAAGGCTGCAATAAGGTCACCCCAGAACCTTCTTTTCTCAGGCTGAACAACTTCAACTGTCTCAGTCTTTCCTCAGCCTTTCCTCTCCTATTTAAACTTTTCTCAGCCTTTCCTTTCTTGTCTAAAAGAGACCAAGCTATAAAGTTGTGGGAATTGCATTTGAGAAAGAAGTAATGCCAAAAAAATTCTAGACACTAAAAATTTATGTGTACCAAACTAAACGCTACCAATTATTTCACACAAGGTTATGTACAGCCATGATAGTAACAGAAACACTTAAGAGTGATTCCAAAAAGGAAAACTTAGAAAGGGACTATGATAGGTATAAAATTTTACATAACATTTGGTATTTGACTTTAGAAGAGAAGCCCATCCCAACTTAGATCAACCAAGGCCAAGTAATGAAAAGTGAAAATATTAAGCTCTGAAGATACGCAACTGTTCGGATGTGTAACATGTATTTTTTATGCTTTTATATTGTATCTATTTCATTAGCTGTATTCCAGTAGAATAAGGTTTACATAAAAAGCTTTGCAGTGTTTTTTTGATTGAATTCCTTCAGATCCCCTGCAGCAGCATTAAAATTTAACCATTTCCTGTTACTAATCTAAAGAGAAGTTGGCTTAATTAATATTGGTAATTGATTATAATTAAAACAACATAGCATAGTTAATATGACACTGGCACTGATGTTGGCTCCTTACTCGAAGGAGTTACTCAAAAACTGAACACAATGCATGAATGATAGATAGGATTTCCTAAGACATTTGTTCTGTTTTATTGTTTTTCTGTTGTGAATCACTTCACTTAAAATATGCAAGATGTCTAATGGAAGAACAACTTTACAGGCAAAGATATGTCAGGACTGGGGAGAGAGTTGTAACGCAGTCCATATGATGTGGTGCGTGTTCCCAGTATGAGGAACAACTTGAGGACACAAGGTGATGGAGGAGAGAGGAGGGCACCAAAGGAGAGATGAAGCAAGAGAACTTGCAAAAACTGAACATTAGCTGAAGGCACCGTTTGGAGTTACTTCAAAGCAAGTCTATGAGACTCTGCAGACATCACCATCTGTCACATACTTCCAAAGATCTGAAGTCTCAAGGGGCTACTTCCTGCAAGACATGAACATCTTCACAGAACAGATTAGAGATACTTCATGAGCTATCTCATCCTGACTATTTATCATGATAAACTTGCCAAGTGCATTAAATTTGCATAAAAGGATGTGGTCACCTTTAATATGCCACCTATTTCTCGATTTCTCAGTGACAAAAACTGAATTGAAACACATTTAGTAAGAGTGCTGCAACTAATCACTGAGCAGGCAATCTTTCACAGAACTGCCACACTATGATCTAGCTCCAAGATTTTGTAAATGTGCTTTTTCATTCATAGCATAAGTTTAAGTTTCTAGGTGTTATAACAAAGTGCATCTCTCTAAACGAATGAGAAATGCCAATTTAAACTTGTAAAACAATAAATCTCTCTTACAATGTCACTTAAAAGGAAAAACCCACAGCACTGGTATTTTGAATGATAATCATTAGTGGAATCATTTGTATTCATTGCAGTTCCCCGTATCAGCAATGTAGGTTTGGGGTGAAACTTCAACAAATTTCATTTTCCTTTAAGTTTTTTTGCTGATGTATCTAACATTTTTATGTGTACTTGTGACAAGACCCAAAGGGAAATCCTGAAGGGTATTCAAATCTGTGCAACCTAGTTAACATTTGTTGATAAATAATAGATTAGCTTTCCATGAGTTACTACTTCAGTATAGTTTTTTAGATACATCCTAAGCAAGTTTTAAATGTAGCTCATCAAGGTAATACAAGCAAACTAAGTGTGTAATCTTTGCTACAGGTTATTATCCAATCTTGAACTTTCATGTCAGTTCACAAGAAATTTCCAAATGTCCTTTTAAAGACACTATATGCTACGCCAGGAAACCCTTTTGCTTTTACTGTTCCCTTTGGGTTAGTAATGTCTATAAAAACGGTATTTAAACATTTACCTGTTCATGGTTACTCAGACTAGTATATTTGCTGGAAAGTACTTCTTAAATCCTATCCCTTCCTAAAGCTAACACTATTTACTGTATCATTCTCCCATTTCCCTGAATCCAAAAGTAAAGTAAAGAATTCTGGTAAAACTTACTACGGGAAGCATACCTTGAATACACCTGTTCTCTGAAAGTATTCACCCTTTTTCCTTTCTCTTCCCCAAAGTGACGTGGTTTCCAGTTAACTCTTCCCAGATGTTATGTTCAGTGAAATCAGCAAGCCACAGACAAAACCTCAAATATATTTTACCGGAGTGTTTCTGCAGAATGGAAGCGGCTTGGCCTCAGCTGAGGGATCGCTACCTGGTACTGCACTCCTCTTCCCATCAGCCACTACAAACAGTACTTACAATCTTCCTCCAAAATGCCTGTGATGCTCCAGGTTCATTAACCCGGATTACAGGGTCTCCCCCTTCTAGAGACTGGTCCTGGTGAGAACAGGATACAGTCAGTTGCCGGGGGCTAAGCGGAGCCCTTCCTGCAGCCCTGGCTGCTGCTGCTGAGGGTTCCCGACGCTGGGCGTGCAGCCGCCCGGAGCCTGTGTGCCGGCAGCGCTGCCGTGCCGCGGGCTGCCCGCTGCCAGCACCTCGTTAACGACAGCAGCCCACGCGATTCTGCAGCGGAGGCGTCAAATGCACGGGCTGAAGGAGGAGCAAGGCAGAAAGGTCCATTTAGAAAACATCAAGAGTCTGCAGGCCCAGACGTCTGGGCCCCATTGCCTCGTTCAGGCCGAGATGCTGCCTTCAAGGTGCATGTCCTGTGGAAAACCTGACTGCATTCCCACTCGGGCCTTTCCTTAAATGACCTCTGAAAAAGCCCAGTAGCTGCACTGCCTGTTGTACATAGGTCAGTCTTTAACCACCTATTTACAATCTGCTAGGTACTGTGGTGACAGAGCATCTCAGAGGCTGCACCCTCTCTCTCCACAGACTCCAGAGGAGCACAGGAGAGTGGAGCAGATTTAGCAGTTTGTGGGAACAGCCTGAGCCCCTGGTCTAACTGCCTCCTTCCCTGTGCAAAGGCAAGATAATAACCAAACACAGTGTCCTTTAATGAGGGCGTGGGCAGGGGTTTATTTGACAGCAACGAAACTTCATGCCATCACCTACCACTTGAAGATGCAGCAAGGTCGCACCTCAAATGCACAGCATATAGAAGGAGATAAATGCAAGGGTGAAGCATGTTCTGCAAGAAGCCATGAGAAAATGGAAGAGTCTTATCTTTGGGAAGAACTTGGTAAAGTCTGTCACCACAATAAATAGACAAACCCATGTTCAACACAGTCATCGCCTTCCTTGCGATTCCTCTGCAATTACATGCTGGGGTCCCAGCTTTCCAGCCCAAATCACTTCTCCTTGCAACTGTTTGTGTTGTGAGACCTTTCTTTAATGCATTCATGCTGAAAGTGTAAAAGCCAAGCAGCCATGCACACTTCAATATTTAAAAGCATAAATAAAAATCTTAATAGATCCCAGATGTTTCATTTCCTCCAGCCCTTGTCAGTGATTGAGTTGGTGCTGATGTAGATGATTTTTTAAGATCAGTGGTCAGTTTGATGCAGAAAAAGGTTTAGATGTCTGGGAATTTCAAGTGCAATTCCTAGAAATAAATAAATCATTAAGTAAAACTGTGAATGCAAGCGGCTGTTAGTTTGTAAACTTATTTTATGGCCTGAAATGCACCCACAGTTTTTAAATACAACTGAGTGTGAAACAGACAGTAACATTTTGTCAAGATATATAAAACCTTGTAGATATAATTATTTCAATCTCATTTTCTTAGCAAAAGAACTCAAAGGTTCACACAAATAACAAACTGAAGGAATCCATACTTTATATGGTGCTGGTGATATTGAAGCTAATTAACGACTTGCTATTTATTTGAGCAGAGCTCAGATTTGCTAGCTGCATCCATTTTTCACTTATTAAACCATCAAGTTACCATACCAAGCAAATAAAGTACTATAGAGAAAGCATGTGTACAAAAACAAGCTGCTGGGCCCAGTAACTCAGGTCATGCTGCCGCACACAATTTTGCAAGTGCAGTGAGCAGCTCAGTTCTCTCTCTCTCTTGCTTTTACTGGGAGAAGTCCTTATTCTCCTAAATGAAAACAAACTGGGGTGGGGGGAAGGTTGAAGCTCATATTTAGCTTGTACAGACCCATGATGTGTGCACTTGACGTCATAAAAATGCTGTAAGCCTGCCAGATCAGCAGCCAAAACCCCCAAATGGTGCCAGTTGCAGGCTGAGCAGACACTAAAAGGCTATGAATTTCATTTTGTCATCCTTCCCCTTCATAGTAAAGCAACAGAAGCTAGCAGCTGCTGGAGAAAAACGCTGGAAAATATTAACTATGGACATTCAGGATTTGGTTTTGATCAGTATTAGAATAACCCCAATGACAAATCTTGCAAAATTTGTTTTTATTAATACAGCTAACAATGTAGGCTTTGTAGTCCGCTTTCAAGGAGTGTTGATAAGCTCAGCTGAATTATGTACTTCATTCAGCCTGCCAGATCTACCTACTATTCTGCTAATTTACAGGCCATACATTTCTCTCCTGCTAAATTTCTCATTGAGAAAAACTTCACTCAGTTTCTGTTATTTTTTTTGCTACACAATACTCCTTAATAATGAGTGTTGCTTGTTCTTAACCATGTTTTCTATTACATCTTTCGTATTTTGTGAAATTTTAAGTGCAAACATAATACAAGCCCCTGAACATGCAGTTTTATCGCAGAGCCAACTATTGGCAACACCGAGAAGCTGAATATTTCCAGTCCTTTTGGTAAATCCATTAGAATAGGTAGGTTCCACAAAACCAAGTTTTTGCTGTTCCAGCTTCTGCACCTTGTTCTAGCACCTTCATATACAGGACCAAGTGCTCATTTCATTGACTTTAAGAAGAAATCTTTGCAAGGGATGAAGAGCTGCAGTTACAAGATCAAACTGAAGCAAATCTAGGAAGCTTCTGATAGAGAAAAAGATTTTTTTTTTTTTTTAAATCACAACAGCACCACTGGCCTACAAATTATGTTATTTGCAATTGTGCATCTGTGTGCCATCAATCTCCAAGGATGGGAAAGACTGCTGGGCTGAGCTCTCAATTTATGTTTCTCAGTTGACTCTTATAATCACATACAGTGTTCTCAACCTTAGTGCAGTTATTCTGGTAACAAAATTTGCACACCAGGTGGGTTTATCCAAGTTCCCATGGTCCTAATAGTTTCATGTACTTCCTAATAATAATCTTGAAAATTATATAGGTAATTGTGTTTCTAAAAAGCCACCTTCAGCAAAATTGGGATAGTTCTTTCCTCTCAACAGAAAAAATATTTTAATAAAGTAGCCAGCACATGCCTATAAAAATGGCACAAAAAAATGCAGTTTTAGAAATTCACCCTTTTTTGATGCTGCCTTTAAATGTGGCATTAAACAAAGCTAAGGGAATTCTGGGGTCCACAGGTGATGAAAGGTGCCAGAATAGCATGGACACAGAGCAGGATCCACTGACAAGGATCCTTTGGTCTTGCAACGCTGCAATCCAGATAAGGCATTAATATTCATACTCTAGACTGCAATTAGAAAGAAGGCTGGAGCTCTGTGCAAGGGTGGGCCTAACCCAGCAGAGGTGCAGTGAACTGCTTCATTGCCTTATTGAAATTCAGTCCATCTAATTGATACTGCAGAAAGCAGTAGCATAATGAAACAGAGCAGAGATCACTTCAGTAGTTTTGTCAATCTATGCTCTCCTGCTCCTGACCAATATATAACCCCACACAGGACTTCACTCTTTCCAACTTCAAGCACTCCTAGGAATGATTTAAGTTTCTATAATATGGTAACCATTAAGATATTTCTATTAGATCACCATTCAGAAATGTATCAAGACTCTGACTACCTTCATTTGTGTAACACCAAAAATGCACTGGTTTTGCTTAAGGTAGCCAGTTTCTTTGAAAATGACAATTTAAACAGCACCTTCTCCTCAGATCCAGAATAAAATACTTATAAGTACCTCATTTATTTGTGAGCAAATACAGGTAACGTCCGTTAAAATGCAAAATCCATTAGACTCTGGGTAGTTTTGGTACAGTAAGTAGTCTCCAAAAGGCAACAGATGTGGGGACGGGGGAGGGGGAAGTTGATTTTGTCTTTTTAATATTCAAAGTGGGTCTGTTCTCACTGGCTAATTAAATCAGTAGAGTGCAAACAATAAAAGAAAAAATAAGTGTTGCCTTTCTTTCCTAGAACAACCTCCCTGATTCATCTCTACTTATTACAAGAACTTAATTTATTACTAGACTTTACAATATTCCCTCCCCAAATCATCATGAAATAAGATACATATTCCACAGTACCAGTTCCCAGAGAATACGCCTGTCCTGTGGAATTTAAGATAAGATTTTTTTTCCACTGTTAAGAAAATATGGGCTTAGAATGAGCTTCTTTGATTGACATGACACTACTGAAGAATCACACTTAAAAAGCAATAGATTTAATAACAATATCGGATGTACAAATCAATCAGCAGAATGCTGCCTTAAATATATTTGTAGTTGCTTGTCAAAGCCAGTAGATTTGCACAGGTGTGCTGAATTACTTGAAAAGTAACAAAATGTGTTAATAACATTAAACAGTCGTCTTCCAAGATCTTAGACTATTATGGTACTTTCTAGTCAGGCAATTCTTTGTAATGCATAAATACATGCAATATCAATTAAAACATTTTTATTTATGACATCAAAATGACAATGGTATATATAGATTTGGGGTTGAAGGTATTCTAAATACTACTACCAACTTTAAGTCTTTAGTTAATTACAATACACAGCACAATAATAAAAACAAGCTGCAGATACAGACCAGAACTCTACTGTTCTAGCACTTCTCTGATCGAGAACAGAGAAGGTGCTCCCAGCCCCAAGAACCTTATAGGAGAGGTGCACATCATGAAGAAAAGGTAGTATCAGCATCAGTAACCACCTAATTTTACAAGCATAAAGCTCAGCAAAGGATCAATATAACTGTGCATGAAATAAGGCAGATTGCACACCTTGAGTCCCAGGCTGCTACTTTTTCCCACACCATCAAGTTAAATGGAAGTTTGGGCATGTATTTCTATGTATTATGTTTAAGTGACAGCACAGTGGACACCTGAAGATAAGGGACAATAGAGGGATGCAGACCCCTTGCATCATAAGGGTGTATTCAGTGCTAAGGGGGTATTTGGCAACAGAAAGCAACTATTTCAGCCCAGTTGTTGCCTAGCTTTTGAAAGCATCAGAGCCAAGAAAATTGTTATGGGACATAATGCATGAGTTTACAGACAACTCCCCTCAGATGCTCAGATCATCGTGGAAGAAAACATGGACATGCTTGTTTGAAGATGTAGCAAGTGACAATCAAGCCACTAGGCTCAGTTACCGTAAGGTCCTGAGCATTTATAGATGCACGGTTCTTCCTCAGCTTCATGCTCTATTGGCCTAATTTTAAGTTTACTTGTAATTTCTCAGCAAAATACAACTTCATTGTAGTTAATGAACTACCCACAGCTGAAATACGGATCTATTTAACCCCAGATTCACAGCTGTACAGAGTTACATGTTCATTGCCAAATGTTAACTATAACTTAGTTGAAGCTACTGTTTAGCTGCCATTTAAAACATACTCAGTATCAAAAAGTACTCTGCACCCTTCAAGCATTCTTTTGGTTAACCAAATTAGTGGTCTCAAACAAATAAAATATTTACTCTGTACTGCATCCAAAACCAGTGTTTCTTTATGTAATCTGACTGATGAGCAAACACCAAAGCCATGGAGATAATAGCAGCAGGTCAGACTTAGCAAAATGATGCCTCAGCTCATGCCACTTAGCAGTAAAATACATGCTATAAAGACGCAAACAGAAATGAGGCCACTAACACCTAATTTAACTGTATTTCGAAAACACAGTAAAGCAACCCAGCAAAGAGATTTCTCTTGGTATTTGTATGAAAGGATATTTGTCAATACCCATTAACCTCTGGCTTTTACCTGTTAGTTTTCTAAAAGATGCTTGTGTTGCTTCACAAGCCACAAGGTGTCACAGTGGCTCAAGTGGTAGGATTCTTGTCAGTCTAGACACGCAGGTTGTGGCTTCAGGTTACATACCAGTGCTAACACCACTCTATACGAGGAAGTCTGTGCTACATTGCATATTTAGAAGTGCAGCCCTTTGGATGCAACAATCAGTCAAGGTGCAACTCGGTTGCCTCAGCATGTTTTTTATATGGACATTAAATAATCTTAGAGCACTGTCAGGGAAGAGAAGTACTTGGTGCACTGGCATCTTGACCCTTTTCACTTTGCATTATTAACCCTGCCAGTGTTAGGAAGTACTGGAGAGAGTTGAGCTAATTATTCATATCAACTAAAAAATTTTATGAATTCCACTTTTTTCTACCAAGGGTTTCTAGGAATTAGTAACAATTTATTTGAATGCACTAATTATTCAAATTTAAGACATATTTTTGCTCGTCTTTCATAACAAGCAGTGTGCTGTAAGCATGTAATATTCTGCTAAGACTACATATTGTAGTTGGTCATATATTGTGTGTTACTGTTTTGCATCCTTGACTGGAAGAGCACAGATGGAGCTAGAGCTTAAAATGCCAAGAAGCTTAGAAAATTTTTACCATTTTTCTAATGTAACTGCACACTAAGCAGCGTTCCATTCCATGAAAAAATTATGCACATACATCATATTTACTGACTTGTAATTTTCCCATTGCAACCCGCCATTGTTATTAATTTGCTTTCCATTCATACACCAGTCAGTCCTCACTGCAAAGCAATCAGAGATTCTTCTCTGGTGTATTTAATTTCTAAGTATCATGGTTCTATCTGGGAGGTAAGCTCAAAACAGGAAACACTGCCTCTCAGCTTAGCCCATATAAAATAAGCAAATTCTTTCAGTAATGGTTAACAAATTGAAATTTGCATTCTGCAATTATTTGTAAGAATAAAACTCCATTGATCAAACATTCACAGAAACGCATAAAGAGCACGAACGTATCCAAAGCAAATTCACTGCTAAACTCAAGTGAATTGTCACGGAAATTTTTCATGTAGTATTTGTTGCACTCAGGTAATGAACATTTACCCAGTGTGTTGGCTTTTCATGTCCCATTATTCATGCCAACACATTCATTAAAATGGGCCTACGCTATTTAACATAATCAGCAGTGTGCATAGGTGTGGCCTTCAAAAGTTATTACCACAGTTTACAGGCATGCTGCTCATAAATACAAGCAGAACCCCAGTCAGTGCAAAATGCCAAGCTTCCCAAAAAACATATGGTAATTTTTGCAGTGTAAAATGGATAGATGCACTATATAATGCATAATTGCATCACATTATATCTGAACTTCTAATTGCTTAAAATGATACTTCATATCACGTCAACAACATTATTACCTAATTACCCTAAGGGTTAACTGATACTCCAGTGATTAAGTCTAGGTAGAAGTGATAGAGCTATTGCATTGCCTTCATCCACTACAGCAAAAGGTACGGTTGCAAATGCACATCTCAAATCCATATTCTGCGAATGTTTTCAATATCTTGGTACGGAGAAAAAAGGCAGAGAAATGAGTGCCAAAAGGAAAGAGATCCCTCTTGCAACATGCTGAACAACAGCAATTATTTTCATTTGCTCTGAAGGAACTATTATATAGCAGTTCTTTTTCTTTTACATCATTGTGATGCAAAATAGAGTAACATGGTAACATTTTTGGTACTTAAACTGGCTACAAGAATTATGGAAGATGGTGAGTGACATTAATTTGAAAAGGCAAGTTACTATCAGAATGTGGGGGAGTAAAACAGACAGTTGTAGGCCTTTCTCCATTGCCAAATGACCCGTGCATGAGACTTTTGTAAACTGCAGGAATAAGACACAGCATTCTAGGTGTGAGGCATTTCATATTCCCTTCTTCCACTTATTAAAGGCTGTGCTGGTTGCAAACCTAGAGGCAAAGCAGGCGTCATGCCTGCTTTGCCCACCTCACCCTGGAGCATGTCTAGTCCACAGAAGATGGCTGGAATTGCTGGTGCTGCTGACTGCCTTCCTAAGGAATGAAGTACGCTGAAGGTGCTTCAGCATAAGAAGAAATAAAATGAAAAAAGTTTCACTCTATTTACTCTCCTGTTTTCTGAGCATTTTCCTCTCTTCACATAACTACTTTATTTAAAGATTTGGAATATTTCTTTTTGTATAATGTAGTCATTAATATCTCAGAAATCTCTTTGTAACCTGCTCTAGGACAGATGGCAGCTATTTGTCTGATAAAATCTTCTGCTAATGGCTGAGGCAAAACTACACAACTGGAACAAAAATCACAATAAGGTACATAAAATACTTCAAATGCACAATGTGCTTAAAGTCATAATTTTCTCAATTTACTACTTTAGAAAATAACCTAATAAAAATGTAGTTAGGAAAAAACCAAATGTTTGAAAGTCCAAAAGGAAAGTAAAAATAGTCCACTGCCCATGTAATGTAAGACTGCACATAACAATACTCAAATATGGTCAGTTGCCTTTTCCAGGTATTCAGTTTTTCAAGAATAAGCAAAGTGGATCTATGATTCAATCTATTCTTGAGTCTGCTTTAATCAGGGAGTCCCAAATAAGATCACTTTTATACACACATAATGTTTCCTTGTCCTTTGAATGCAACAGATAAGGTCATCCAGCTAGGCACTGCAATTCTTTTGGATGTTCTAGTCTGCAGCTGGCATTTGGGTAAAATGCTTGGGATCTAGACAGATACTGAATCTGCTTTATGTGAGTAATCTGATGTCAAAACTATACCCAGAGATTAGATTTCCCCCTCCCCTTTTTAAATACACATACAAACAATGCTCCTGCTCAGCTAACTAGGCTTGGCAACCTTAGAATCAGGGAAGATGGATATCAACAGGTACTGCAGATCATGAGTGACATATTTACAGCAATGTTGCCAGTCATGAGGTGCTTCAAAGGATGCAAAGACCTAACTATATAGTTTGTAGGTGACTGGGCTGTAGATTTTAGGTACATTTAGAAACCTACGTAAAGCTATGGCTTTACTGCATCACTTGTGAGTTTGCCATTCTGCTCTGGACAAGCACCTGAATGTGAATATTGACAACTAAAAGACCTTAGGGAGAAGTTCTAGTGTGATACTTGTATTTTGGCTGTAGTTATCAGAGTTCTTCATAAAGAAGTAGTCTGCTATGCTCAAGTCTCATGCTTCAACCCAAACCATTCTATGAGTCTGTGATTCAAGTCTGTATGCTTAGGATGGGAACACCCCCTGGCCAGATGCTTCAACATGGGTATGCCTCCTTGACAATGCTGTGGAAACATCAAGGTGGTGCCAAGGCAACTGAAGTCTCAAGGAGAGGACAGCCTGTTCCTGTAAAATTTATGGCCTTTGCAAAGACTCTACAGTACCAACAACTCTTGAATCCTGAAGAGGTGATAGGTTTAGAAACACACCAAGTCCTACTTCATGCTTAGTTCTGAAAAGGTCTCATTTTTCCAGAGCACTTGGTTTGTCACTAACCTTTTAAGGCATGAAAGTACTGGAGTTGTTTCCAGAGGCATCAGCTGTTCCCATACTGAGGTTTAAGTTCTGCAGGTGGATCTAGTCGATTCCCTGTTACCTCAGAAGTACCAAGTGGACTATTCAGCCTAGATCAATAATTTACAGGCTTACTTTAGTAGGGCACGGCTGTCAACCACAACGTGATAGAAACAGTATTCTGACCATAAAGTGCTTTCTCTCTGAAATTCTGACAGTAACCAAACACAGAAAAAACATACCAGGGAAAAGAAATATTTTAGCCAGGGGTTTGCGGATGTTTCTTTCACTACTAATTTTGTCTAATAAATAAGACCATTGAGACCTGCCCAAACACAGTCTTTTTTGGAGACTAATCATCAGCCTCTTCGGGGCAACCTTGCTCCTGCCACGATCACCTCTCTAAAGCATCATGTAGCCCAGCAACAACTTTTGGAAAAGAGCACCTGGTAAATATGGGGAATCTATCCCGACCTGTTTACTCAGAACAGTGCAGGAAAGAAGGCTCTTCTTGTGGAGGAAACAACTGAATAAAGTATCAGAATGGCTGAAACGCGTGTTTATAGCAGATATGCAACTTCTGGCAAAGAGATGTAAAAAAATACTATCTGAAGCAAGAAGCCCATCTAAAAAATACTGCAAAGAGTTTAGCAACCTTACCCGTTTTTAAACAAAGAAATCGTATATACCAAACCCAAATTATTTTCTTTTTTTATCTGATCTTGCAATCTTACTTCAGGCAAAACTCCAGCTTAAATAAGAGCACAGGACTGGGTCCTTCTTACGATCTCTTTTTTTGTTCTTTCTCACTAACCAACAGCTTCTATTTTTGAGACTGGATCTGCATAGTAAATCTTGTTTACATCAGGGAAAGACGAAGTTTAAGGGTCTTTCTAAGTGGATTTATGGCTTAAAGAGTAAAGAATAAAAAAGGGAAGAGCTGAAAAGGTTTCTTTATCGAAAATTATCTAGTAAGCATCAGAATGATTGCAGGCGAGACTTATTCTTACACTTTTGCACTGACTCTTTCTCCACCCTCACCAGCCCCTACCCCCAAATGCAGCACGCGTGCAGTTTCCAGTCTATTATATGACTTTTTTTGGGGGGAGGGTGGGCAGGAGCAGCAAGATATCCCTGATGGTAAGTTAAGGATCAACATGTAAAGGAAGTGGAGTCTTTTTTTTCCTCCCCTGGCCTCATAAGAATTGTTAGTTTGTAACAATTTTAATTGAAAACAGCTGCAACTGAATTTTTTTAACGGATAAAAACATGTATGAAATAAAAGACAATCAGTAAAAAGAGCCTTGAATCCATTCTGAAGTCAGTGTCTGCCTAAAGGCATTCAAGGTTTTTCTTTTAACACTGACCTTTTAGTTTCAGCAAAGCATGTTCATAAGTACTCTCAAAATACTTTACTCATGTTCCTAGAATTGCTAAGTATTAGTGTATTTGTGGGTGAAAGAATATTTCCTCAAAATTACTTTGAGACAGAAGTTTATGTGTTTTCCCCTCGAAAAAACAAACTCATTGGACAAACTCAGACTTATGTACACAATATGAGAGATCTGTTTGCCATACTAAGTTGCTAGGCGAACAAATGTGATGTCACAACATAGATTTTTATGACTAATCTATTAAAAATGCATCAGGAAGAAGAAGATTATTTCATCAGATAGCAATGTGAGGAAGAAAAATAAGAGACTTTCATTAAACTGCAGAAAATTTGTTTTGCTTTGATTTGCTTTAAATATTTGGTTGCATATGAATGTCTGTGTAAGCTTCCAGTTCATTTAGCAGCTTTTAAATAATCATAACACCCTCCTTTATTTTCCTTTTAATTTTCTTTATATATTTTTCCATCACGAAATCTTTGTTAAATTCACTCTGCAGTTTAATAGGAGTTTAATATCATTAGATTAAGCTGATTGTCTTTAAAACAAATATGGTGCTAATCAAGGTCTCTAGTCACCCTTAAAACACAGCTCTCTTGGTCAGAGGGAAAGCTGTGTTTTGTATCCAATGGTGATCTAAAGCATAATCTCTTGTAGTGACAGAGAGATACAGGTGAATTTAATGTATTGATACACGAAAGTTCTAACAATACAGGGGACTAAAAGAAGTTAAAGGCTTGATACATTTCTTTGATTACTGACAATAAAGCAATGCCTCAAACTTTCAACTGTCAGCAACTTTAAGTGATCTATTCACAGCACACTGTAATGTTACTGAGTAATTATATACAAATTATAATCACCTTTTTTTCTTTTAAGTGTAAGCAATTTCAAATGATTAAAAATTAGACTAGAAAAGGATTTAAAACATCAAAGAGGAAAAGAGGTGCCTTTTTAAACATCAAGTTTTATGAAAAAGAGAGACATTTACCTATGTTGTGTATTGCTACCTAGAACTTCAGAAACTGCTGATTATGCCACAATAGGATTCCTTTCTTGAAACGTTAAACTAACACAGATATAAAAATATTAAGATAAACTGAGTATGAGTGAATGGGAATGAAATCCTGAAAACCACACACAGAGCAAGGAAACAGCTGCATTTTGTTTAACTAGAAGTTAATCAACTATGAGAGAAGTAAGCAAGATTTATCTTTATATCTGCCAGAGATTATTAAACATTTAAATATTCATTTTACTTCTTTAAATAGGGATTGTTGATGCATTACAAAATGGCACTGGATGCTCCCCAAGTACTATTAAGAAAGCATGTATTAATTTAGAAAAAAAGTATTAACACATTAGATTTCTTTGAATAACTTTTAAGGAAGGTACAGTTTTCCTGCACACTGTTTAGCAACTCAGACTCCCTAATTTACTTTAGATCACATAAGAATTAGCTAGGTGGTGGACTTTTGCCAGTACTTACATCATAAAACCACCCCCTGCCTGGGTGTGATTGGAATTCTTTGCCTAAGACTGACCCTGAATTTAAAAAGGCAGTTGTAGGTTCTGTCTGAGGAGCCCATAAAGTTATACAAAGTTTGGAGAGCAAAAGTTTGCACATCTAGCACAGGCTAAAGCTGCTAATTCTTTACTTTCATGACTTCCATTTCTTCCTAAAGAAAACAAGAGCAACACAGATAGCTATGCTGCATCTAAATGACCTTTCTTTATCACTCTGTACTTTGTCTGCTTAATACACCGAGCACATCCTTCACACTGACTGTTATTCCCTTCCACCCAACGCTGACAGAAACTGGAGTGGAAGCAGTGGGTTTCTCAGGAAGGATCCCCAAGCCCTGGGCCGTTTTGAGGACACTTCTACCTCCCCCAACATACATCGACCCTGCTGCTGGGAGAGCAGGAGTAGGAATGGCATTTAGTGGTGGAATCCCCAATGGTGCTCCTACCGGCTCATTGCCTTTTTTTTTTTTTTTAATCATTTCTCACCTACCTGCAAGCTTTGGAGAACTGTTACAGGAATTCACCACAAAGGGAAGGGAGAGGAGAAAACAGACACGACATACAGATACTCCTTCCATAGCCTCTCCATCCATCCTCTGTACAACTTTATTAAATTATGTACGTTTTGCTCTGCCTTGGAACTTCCACCACTGCAAGGGACAGTACAGAATCTGATTCTACAGGGTTATTAAGAACATTTTTATTTTTTATGAAACCAGAAAAATCCCAAAGGCTTTCCATGCACATATTTGGGATAACTGCTGTAGTTTCCCATAATTTTAATGCATCCTCATTTGCCACTGTCTCTCTGCACAAGTTGGGTCCATGTGGAATTTGCCAGCTTGCTACCCCCAGTCTTTTGGAGAGTTTCTTTGTAATTCCTTTCGCCTTAAGCTGCTTTGCCTGTGCTCACCTACCCCCTGGGGCTCACACAGCACAAGCAGCCTCCTTAAGAGACCAGTGCCCACATTATTCCAAAGACTGCCTGAAGAGAAACGTTCATGCAGTAAGCCTGTAGCACCCAGAGCACAAGCACATTCCTTCCATGACATACAGGGCTCTGGATTCAAAAAATTTAGAGCTAGTTATACATGCTCCAGAAGCCTTCACCTACCAACCCCAAACATGCTTGGAAGTGCATAAAATTAATGTGAAACCTCCACTTCTGACCTGCCCCAGAAGCCAGCATTATTCTTTACAGACTGCCCACACCTAATCACTCTAGAGTCCCAGGAAACTAGTTTAATATTTTTTGTTTATTATGGAGATGTTTTAATTGGAAGATGAATGAGATGAACTGAAGTTAGCTAGAAAACACATTTCAATGAACAACAATGCTTACAGCACAGAGCTCATAAACTAAAAAAAACAGAGAACCAGAATGTAAACACTGAACAATCACAAAGCAAAAGAATTTTTATTCTGAGCAAATAAAAGAAATGCTGGAGCATAAGGCCTTCATTAACTAAACCCTGTCTGTCAAAGTAAAATGCTGCTGGAACCTAGCAAGGCAGTCCTAGCAAGGAAGAGTGGGTTATTGCTTTTTGCCCACAACAATCCATCTGAATTTGTGCAGCAAAAATTGCAATTAAAGGCGCTAAAGTTTAATTCAGCACACCTCAGCAACGAAGGAGGGGAAAGTTGTTTCACAAGTCCCTCAAAAACTTTTCTACTGTAACATCCGTAAAGGAGCTACAGTCAGGGAACTGGTCAATTATTAAAAGTACCATTAAAATAATATGTAAAAAGGCTAAGTTAGCACTGACAGCTTTTAGAGCAGTTTGTATATAAAACCCTGAAGAAATCACTCAGTGATACATATTTGCTCATCTCACTTGAAAAAGTCTATAAATTATTACATGAATATGTACAGGAATGCAAGGAACAGAGTTGCAAGACACTAACGAACAAGCAGCAGCAAATAAACCCCACGAACCCCCTCATTCTAAATGGCAGCAACCCTTTGCAACCAACAACTTGGGGCAAAACCAACAACCACTTGCCATGATTTTGGGAGCAAAGAGCTGCTTGGAGTTTCTAGCCAGCACAAAGTGTATTACCAATTACTCCCCAGCAACGTTTTCAGGCTGGCAGTGGTAGCAGTGATAGAAAAGCAGTTACCCCGTGGCGGTACCCAATCAGAAAGCAGGTCACATCTCGTTAGCTGTATCATATACATTAAACGTCACAGATTCTCCATGGCTTAGCTGACAATTCAAGCATGTGTGTTTTATTTTATGATAACTTCATGTTATCTTAAAGAATCACAATACAACAAACAGATCAACCCGAGATCCTTCCCCACGCTTCGTGTCACAAACCTGGCAGATATTTGCCACTACATAAAGCTGTTTACTATAAAGGATTCATACTTTTAAAAAGTCTCTTCAGGGCACCACTAATAAACTACTATGAAAAATTGCAGCACCGAGAATGTTTGCTGCACAAACACAGACACATGGACAGAAATGCAGCCCGATTCATTTTCACTTCAGCAGACTTGAAAAGTGTTCTTTATTTAACCACGTAAATTACAAGATGCAGCCCCCACTAATTTTTTTTTTTTTTTCTTTAAATGACAAAAGCATTTCCCCCTCCCATTCACTATATCCTTTGCAGTGGCTGATCTGGATTTCAAAGCCAGGGTGTATAAACCACTACCACATTATACAAAGCATAACCAACAGTGAATGTAGTTTACATTACTGGGTACTTTTGACAGCTATACGATAAAGTAGTGAACTGACCATGTCTCTTGCGAAAAGCAACAGCATTCTCAATGTAAACACAAATTTCTCTTGTTGGTTGTCCCAAACATGTGTTCTTTAAGAGTAGCCTAGGAATAAGTTTTTAAAACTCCGCTCCTCTTTTCAGTTATCATCCATTTTTCATTTTAACGAGTTTACAGAACAAATCGAAGAAATGTTCGTCTCTCCCCCTAAACCTGAAACATTCCTGAATTAATTTTGTGCAAAAGCCGAAGCAATACTTTGCAATATTATAGCTGCAAATGCCAGCAGGACAGATCCTGAGCAAACAACACACTAAGGCAAAGAAATTTTCCTGAGACCAGCGTTATAATCAATCCTGAAGTGCTGTACTGTAATTTCATGATTTCAGCCTAAGCTGGTATCTCCTCAAAGAGTTGCTCTGCGTGGAAACATAATGAGGGATTACCCAATTAAACTACTAAATTAATTAGGGTTCATGCCTGCATATACTGTACTGTCTAGTGGGACGCTTCAGCTGGAATTCGGGCTGAAACCTACCACGGTCCATGCACAGGAAAACAAGGCTGGGGGACTTACCTCCGTCCGCGACTGCAGCCTCTTGTTCATTTCATATATTCGGTACTCTGGTTGCACCATGTATGGTGTGTGTCTCCTATAAAATGGGCCAAAAGGAGAAGAATAGAAAGGGTCATGTGGTGTGCTGGACATCTTGCCTGCTTGCAGAGATTCAAGCTACACAGAGTATCATCAACATCCATACAGAGCACATGGGCTGTGTGTTCTTCACAGTACAAAGTAGCGGCGCGCACACACACACACACATCCAGGCTGCACGCACTGGCTGGGGACTGCTGTGGGAGCCCGCTCCGGCGGAGACGGGCGGGGGGGTGGGGGGAGCGGGAGCGCACAGGCTCCAGACACGGGGAGGGAGGCTGGATAGCTTCAGGCACCGCCGCTCGGTTTTAAAGCAGCAGTTTCTGGAGGGGTCATTTCCTGTCCGCGCTGCCGACTAGTTCAGAAATGCCATTCCCCCCCCTCCCCGCCTGGCAGAGGTGCGGGTTGGGGTTCGCCGTCCCCCCGCAGGCCCCCGCCGGAGCCGCGGCGGGCTCGTTAGCATATAGGTGGTTTAAAAGCTGCCTGAGCCAATCACCCCGCGGGTAATGTCAGAAATGTGATTACTACAAAATACATAAACACAGGCCACGGCCATCCCGCCGCGGGCAGCCGGCGCTTCCCCCGCGCCCGACGGCTC